>CAUYRT010016204.1:0-15056 GCA_963574885.1 Lepilemur ruficaudatus | reverse complement strand
TAAGGTATCAACAGTGGCTATCTCATAGGATTTTTGTGAGGATCAAATGAGTTAGTTGATGGTGCTTATAACAATGCCTGAGTCATAATGGAAGCTCAAAAAATGATGATGTTGAGTGAGTGGGTGTAGTCTCAGAGCAAGTAGGAGCTCACTAGTGTTATCTGTCCTTATTTCTTTGTCTGCTGCAGGCTTTGGAGTCAGAAGGATCTGGTTCCACCCTGGTTCTCCAAGCATTTGCCTTTTACCTTATAAAATTTACTTAAACTTTCTGAGCCTCAGTTTCCTCCTCTGTAAATGAGAATTATTGTAAGGATGAGATGATAATATGCATGTAACGTGCTTAGCATGGTGCCTGGCACGCAGTAGATTCTCAGGAAATGAGCTGTGACAGAGACAAGTAGGTGTTCGGCAATCCCCATTTCCTTTCCTCCAGGGTGCACCACTAGACTACAGTTCCCAGCCTCCTGTGTAGTCAGGTGGGACCACAGGACTGAGCCCTAGAGGAGGAAACGCGGCCAGAAGTGACGGGCGCACTTCCTGGCCTGCCTTCCTCTCCAGTTTTCTTGTCTGCATAGCTGGAAGTGATAGTGGAACCAGAAAATGAAGGTTCCAGAATCCTTGCAGCACCACTGGGAACAGAGCAGCTCAACCTCTGCTTAGGAGTGCTGTGCAGGAGAGAAATTACAAAATAAACTTTTGGGAATGAGATCATCTTTTGCAGCAACTTGGGTGTAACTGGAGACCATTGTCCTAACTGAAGTATCTCAGGAATGGACAGACACATGTGCTCTGATAATTGGAAGCTAATCGATGGGCAGACACGAGCACAAAGAGATATAAAGGTCGTGGAAAATCAAGAAGGGGGGAGTGGGCAGGGGACGGGGTAAAAACTTACCTTTTGGGCATAATGAACACTATTCAGGCGATGGGTACACTAGGAGCCCCAACTTAAGCATTATAAAAGGTATCTGTGTAACAAAAATATTTGTACCCCCTTAATATTTTAAAATATATATATTTTATTTGCAAATATAAAAAAAATAAAATGTTGTGATGCACCACTCAGATGCTGGGGTGATTTGTCACAGCCCTCGCCCAACCTGACTAATATAGCCGCTTCTGTTATCGCTGTACTATGGTTTTTTTTAGCCCTCCACAGTCGTACTTTTTGAGGGTGTGTTGTTTTGCGATGGCATTTTAAACGTGTGCACACTGCTTCCTGAAAGAATTATAAGCCCCTCTTTGAGTTTCGTTTCTGTTTACACACCCTCACCCCAGCCCTGGGCGCCCGATCCGCAGCGCCCCGTGCCCCAGACGATGCCTATGGGGTGACGAGAGGGTCAGGTGTCTGTCGGTGAGGTGCAAAGGTTGTTCCTTACTCTCGTCTTTTGGATTCATTTGCTCATTATTTACCCATCAAATTGGCAACTAACTGTGTATTGAGGTCCGCCTCTGGACCAGGCACTGTGTGAGAGTCACGGATGTAGCAGTGAACGTGTGGACCCTGTCGCTGTCCAGAGGATCTTAGAGTCTGATGGGCAAGTGAGACAAGCAGATGCCCGCCCTTAGCTCCATAAGCACGTGGCTGTCTTGTAAGCCATGACATCCCTGGTGCTGTATTGGACAAAGACTGGCATTGTGGCAGTTTGGAAGCGTGCACCCATAGGAAGCATTCTTTTTTTTTTTTTTTTATTCTTTTTTTTTTGAGACAGAGTCTCACTCTGTTGCCCGGGCTAGAGTGCCATGGTGTCAGCCTAGCTCACATCAACCTCAAACTCCTGGGCTCAAGCGATCCTCCTGCCTCAGCCTCCTGAGTAGCTGGGACTACAGACATGCACCACCACGCCCAGCTAATTTATATATATATATATATATATATATATATATTTTTTTTTTTAGTTGTCCAGCTAATTTCTTTCTATTTTTTTAGTAGAGACAGAGTCTCACTCTTGCTCAGGCTGGTCTTGAACTTCTGAGCTCAAATGATCGCCTGCCTTGGCCTCCCGGAGTGCTGGGATCACAGGAAGCATTCTTAAAGGACGATGTCCAAGCTGAGTCCTGAGGGTCGAGTAGGATTCACCCCCACAAAGGAGGTTGTGGCGGGGGGGGGGGTGGGAAGAGCTTATTCCGGCAGAGAGAAGCAGTACCCAGGTCTGGAGCTGAGAGTAGTGGCGAGTCTGGACAGGTGGAGAGAGACAGGCTGGAGAAATAGTCAGGGGCCAGACCATGTTCCGGGGTCCGAGGAGCTGGGCCGAGGCTTTAGTGAAGACCTGGCAGACCTGGTCGCCGGGATTTCCCTGGTTAATTCCTCCTCGGGAAAGAATGGGAGCAACCACAGGAGTGATTCCGTGCATCCTCTCAGGGCTGCGGTGGGGACCGAGCACCTGGGAAAAGCTGCTGCTTGCAACTCGGGAAGGACTTCTGCAAGTGTGGACCCTGACCTGTGGGGACACAGCCCGGGGAGGCCTAATTGTCTCATTATTCTTGCTGCAGTTTAGATTCTACACCTGAGCCCCACCGGCCTGTCATAACCCCCGGCTATTGTCTGTGCCTGGTCCTCTGCTGGGACGTGGAGCCCCGTGGCACTGCAGCACCGTGCATTTGTGAGAACAGGCTCTCCGCAATCCACGTCCAGCATTGCTAATACTCCCGCTGTAGACCAGCCTTGCAACTAGCCGCTGCACCACTGGCCCAGGTGCGTGGGCCAGAGAATGTCTAAATTCAGGTTGGTGGCTGGGAAGTAAATGATAGATTCATGTAGGCAGCTTAGCTATTTGAACTTCTTGGCAAAATTTCCTTAAATTCTCCTGTAATTGTTTTCCTTTTTTTGTCTCTATCTGACTGTAGAGCAAAGATTTTGCCAACAGACACATTCAGGATGACCCAGTGCTTAAGAGCCTAAGCTTTGAAATCAGACAAAACTGGGTTTGACTCCTGGATCGGGGCAAGTTACCAATACTTATCCTTTCTGAGCCTGGCACTTTTCATCTGTGAAATGAGGATGCCAGGCTCAGTGAGACAACGTGTGTAAAATGTGTAGCACGACACCTGGCCCATGGTGAGCATGGTAAGTGCAGTCATTATTCGAGATCCAAAAGCTGTTTATTGAGCAGCTACTCTGTGACATGTGCTCAGTAACAACTCTAAGTGATCCTGCCTCTTCTGGGTAGCTTTATCTGTTCTGCTTTTAAATTGCCGTGAGGGGAACAAGCTTGAGCTGGTAGCTTTCGAAGTGTGACCTGCAGATCCCTGGGGTCCTTGAGACCCTCTTGCTGAGCTGCAAGTGTCAAGACTATTCTCATAACAGCGCTAAAAATGGTTTGCCTTTATCACTGTGCTGACATCTGCACTAATGGTGCAAAGCAATTGGGGGTGGGGGGTAAAACAGCTGGTGCCTTCCCGTGGGTCGAGGCCCTGGCACCAAACTGTTCTAGCAGCCTTGGCATTCTTCACTGCCATGCTCTTGCAGAAAAAATAAAACCCGATTTTATTTAGGAATGTCCTTGATGAAGCAGTAAAAAATAATTTTGTCAAATCTCAACCTTTGAGAACACACCTTTTTAGTATTTTGTGACAAAATGGAAAGTGCAGAAAGACGCGTCAGCCGTGTGCCCAGGTGTCAGGGCCACGTCCCCGAAACGCACGCGCGCCATCGGGTTGCGCCTGACCCAGTGCCTTCTTCATGGGCCGCCTTGTTTACCTGCCAAGCTGTGGTTACCCAGACTTGGGTAGGAGGGAGAATTTTTTTCTAAAGTGAATCAAAGGCGCCTGTCATTTCAAAGCAAGCAACTGTCGGCATTTGTTGTCAGCGATAAAGTTTGGAATTTCAAGCAAGAGTTAGAATTTTGGAAAACCTTGACCGTTGGGGAAACTTGACCATTCCCAGTAAAGCCTTTTCTGAGAATGGCGGTGGCGTTTCCGGATGTGATTTTTATGTATTGTAACATTAAATCTGTCGACATCTGGAAGAGCCGTGTGACTCGGTGAATCAGTATTTCCCAAATGACCAATGCATGATGTTACAAAATCGTGTGTGAGTAAAGGATCCTGGAAAACGGGAGATAAAACGGTGAATTTAACATTACAGAGGAAGCGTGAGGCTGCGTTTTCTTCATGTGCTTCGACCAAGACAACATATCACGACACACTGAATTCAGAATCAGCTATGAGAACCTAGCTATTAAGTTATCATTAAAGAGATTTACAAAAATTTAAAAGAATGAACATTTTCTTGCTTAAAAATACGTTTCGGGGCCAGGCACGGTGGCTCACGCCTGTAATCCTAGCACTCTGGGAGGCCGAGGCGTGCGGATCACTCGAGGTCAGGAGTTTGAGACCAGCTGGAGCAAGAGCGAGACCCGTCCCTACTACAAATACAAATAAATTAGCTGGACAGCTAAAAATATATAGAAAAAATTAGCCAGGCATGGTGGCACATGCCTGTAGTCCCAGCTACTCGGGAGGCTGAGGCAGAAGGATCATTTGAGCCCAGGAGTTTGAGGTTGCTGTGAGCTAGGCTGACGCCACGGCACTCTAGCCAGGGCAACAGAGTGAGACTCTGTCTGAAAAAAAAAAAAAGAAAAATCACGGGTAAAGAAGTCCACTTATAGGGCCGGGCGCGGTGGCTCATGCCTGTAATCCTAGCACTCTGGGAGGCTGAGGCGGGCAGATTGCTCAAGGTCAGGAGTTCGAAACCAGCCTGAGCAAGAGCGAGACCCCATCTCTACTAAAAATAGAAACAAAATTAATTGGTCAACTAAAAATATATAGAAAAAATTAGCCGGGCATGGTGGCACATGCCTGTAGTCCCAGCTACTCGGGAGGCTGAGGCAGGAGGATTGCTTGAGCCCAGGAGTTTGAGGTTGCTGTGAGCTAGGCTGACGCCACGGCACTCTAGCCGGGGCAACTGAGACTGTCTCAAAAAAAAAAAAAAACAAGTCCACTTATAAGCATTATATGAATATGTTACATTTCAATGTAACAAAAGACAATGATCATAATTTGGAAAATATAAAATTATATATACATAAAATTTCTCCTGGGCCGCCAGCGGTGGTTGAAATTCCCCCTCAGACTCAGTTGAAGTGATTTCTCTGCCCACAGCAGAGCTGCAAGAATCCTAATATTTATTTATTTTTATTTGTGTCTTCCTCCTCCTGGTTGGGATAAGATATCCTAATATTTAAAAGGAAAGAAAACACAATACAACAAAACACAGATCCACACTTGCTCACTGGTTCATGCCCACTCTCCCCAGCTTTGCTCGGCTGGGTCTGTTTATTCCGTATTTTAATATTCCAGCTCTGGTTCCAGTTGCTGATTCCTTTACAGTAACTTTGATTACGTATTAATAAAAACGTCTCCTTCAAGGTTTCCCAGACTTCCTGGGAAATCCCAAGAGCTGGCCCTGGCTGACAGCCTCAGACCACAGATAACCGCCCCCATGGCCGGCCCAGCACGTCGGGCCTGCCCTGCCATGCCCTGGGAAAGGCTGGGACTCCCCAGACTGGCACCACTGGGTACCCACCAGGGCTGGACCACCCACGTCATTAGTGACCTTGCCTAAGGTCCCTTAACTTCTAACCGCAATTTCCTTATCCAAAAAGTGGGAACAATGATAAGTCTCCCTCAAATATTAAGTCATCTCTTGTAAAGTGCTTAGCAGCACACCTGCCCAGAAGCGGTGCCCGGCAAGCAGAAGCTGTCATTATTCTCGCTGTTGTCATCCCAGAGAGAAGTGCAGAAAGGAAAGGATTTCCTGACCCTGGGACATGGTTTGGCTGCAGCCCAATCTGTGGGTTTTTCAGGGCGAGTGAACCATCCATTTGTACTTAACTCCCAGGGACCCAGCAGCCCCCCTGTCCCGACAGGGCGTCACTCCCCTTCCAGAGCTGCCATATGAGCAGAGCACCTGTTTTGTCTTTTTTCCCTGTTACCTTAACATTTCCCCGTCTGTCTTTCCAGAGCACTCAAGGCCTTCCGAGTGTCTCATACTCTGATGTCTTCTCTTCTAAGATGATGGAAAAGGGTAACCTTCTGATGCTTAGTGAGTCCCGGGGTCCCGTATGTCCCAGCCAATGAGGTCAAGGGCCAGACACTCATTATTCCTCCATTCAACAAAGCAACCAATATTTATTGAGCGCCTACTATTTAGCAGGCACTGTGTTTGGTGCTAAGGTGAACCTCGTGGACAGGGAACCTCGTGGACAAATCCTTGTCCTCCTGAGTCTTAGACCAATGTCTCCCTTGTGCCAGACTTAAGCCCTGAGGGGATTAGCATCAAACACGAGGACGTGGCCATTCTGCCTCTCACGGTGCTATCATCCCTCCACCCCCTGTGCTTTGGCGCAGGCTGTGAGGCGCAGTGGGAAAGATGAGGATCTGCACTGCTCACCGCAGTGGCCCCTGGCCACGTGCCGCTCCCGGGCACCTGACCTGTGCCCAGTCCTGAATGAGATGTTTTGTAAAATGTAAACTACACACAGGACTCCACGACTTCATGTGCCCGGAAAGAATGTAAATAATCTCATTTACATTTTAAAGTACTGATTACATGTTGAAATGATAACATTTTGGATATAGTGGATAAAATATTAAAATTAATTTCACCTCGTTTTACTTTTTTAATGTGGCCAGTAGAACATTTTAATGACATGCATGATTCAGATTATCTTGTTGCTGGATGCCATAGGACGCTGGAGTTTTAGCTAGAATCCGTGACCTTGTGCAAGTCATTTAACCTTCTCCTGCTCTATTTTCTTGACCTTAAGTGAAGGTGTTGGGAACACCAGATGTTGGCTTCTTCGTTGCCACATGGTGACAGTGGAAGGAAGGCTGGCCACCCCACGCCCAGGCTAGCCGGGGTTGGAGGCTTTACCGAGTGTGCTTATGTGGCTGGTTTTCCCAGCCGTGTAGTTGGTGGTCAGGAGCCGTGTTCCTAGCCCCAGTCTGCCAGGCGGCCACTTTTCATTATCACGTAGTGAGTGTCTACTTTGTGCCAAGCTCCCTTCTCAGCTGGAGGATCCCAACCGGAGGGAGACCATAGTTAACGCTGCACAATTTTCACAGGTGGCAATTTTGAGGCACCAAAAGGCTGGCTCTGCTGGTCGGAGGCTGAACCAGAACTGAAACCTTGGAATAGGTGTTTGTGTTTTATTGACTATAGTAGACCTTGTCTGCCTGGTTCAACGCCGTGGCCCCAAGAGCCCGGCATGGCCTGCGCAGAAGAGCAGATGCTCAGTGAATGAACGGATGAGCTTCAATTCCCAGGGCTCCCGTCTGGGCTGAGCACCTTACAGGATGGTGACAGAGGGAGGAAGTGGCTGAGCTGGGTTTGAAGCCAGGTCTCTCCCCGCCCTCCCAAAATGCCAGCCCATTTAACACTTAGCTGGCTGCGCTGCCTCCAGTAAGTCTCCAAGGTTGTACTGGTTTCCTACTGCTGCTGTAACAAAGGACCACAAATGTTGTTGTTTACTATAACTTTATTATCTTACCGTTCTGGAGCTCAGAAGGGCTAATGGGCCAGCAGGCTCATTTTCTGGAGGCCTTAGAGGAGAAGCCATTCCTTGAAGTTTGCAGCTTCTAGAGACTGCCTGCATTTCTTGGCTGGAGGTCCTGCATCATTCCTTTGCTGATCAAAATGATGACCTCTGCTGGGCATGATGGCTCATGCCTGTAATCGCAGCGACTTCTGGGAGGCTGAGGCGGGAGGATGGCTTGAACCCAGGAGTTTGCGGCTGCAATGAACTATGCGGCACTTCACTCCAGTATGGGCAAAGGAGCAAGACCATGTCTCTCTCTCTCAAAAAAAAAAAAAAAATGACTTCTGCTTCATCTTCATCAGTCACGTCTTCTTTGACCCTGACCCTCCTGTCTCCCTCTCATAAGGACTTTGTGATTCCACTGGGCCCACCCAGATAATCCAGGATAATCTCATTTAAGATCCTTAATTTAATCACATCTGCAAAGTCCTTTTGCCACGGGATTAGGACTTGGACATCTTTGGGGGGAGCATTATGCTGTCTATACAAAGTCTGCTTTTCTTCTCCGTCAAATGATAGTCATAGTGATATCTGTACTGTGGGTATGTTGTGAGGATACATGAGTGATTTTACAGATGATGTTTACACAGTGGCTGGCCCATGGTGAGTACTCAATAAACCACACTGTTTCTGCTCAGCCTCCTCCTACCACATTTGTTAGTGGCTGTGTTGTAAGAATGGGACAGGTTTGATGGCCTTCCTGAAGATGGTTTTAAGGTCAAGGGACAAGATGGAGAACGAAGGTTAGGATTACATCCTCCCTCTTTTGTGGAGATAGTTAAAGAATGATGATATTGGCAGGAAGGTAGTGCAAGTTTGATTTTTTTTTTTTGAGAGACAGGGTCTTGCTCTGTTGCCCAGACTGGTGTGCAGTGGCCCAATCATAGCTCACTGTAACCTTGAACTCTTGGGCTTAAGGGATCCTCTTGCCTCAGTCTCCTGAGTAGCTAGGACTACAGGCATGCCACCATGCCTGGCTAACTTTTTTATTTTTTGTAGAGATGGGGTCTTGCTGTGTTGCTCAGGCTGGTCTCAAACTCCTGACCTCAAGTGATCTGCCTACCTTGCCCTCCCAAATTGCTGGGATTATAGGCCTGAGCTACCACACCAGCTTGATTATTATAAACAGAGGATAATGTTGAAAATGACCCTGGGCTGAGGTGGGAGGATCACCTGAGGCCAGGAGTTCAAGGTTGCCTGAGCAACATAGTGAGACCCCAGTCTTTACCAAAAAAAAAAAAAAAAAAAATACATATATATGAATTAGCTGGGCGTGGTGGCATATACTTGTAGTCCCAGCTGCTTGGCAGGCTGAGGCAGGCAGACTGCCCAGGAGTTTGAAGTTGCAGTGAGGTATGATGATGCCACTGCATTCTAGCCTGAGTGACAGAGCAAGACCCTGTCTCAAAAAAAAAAAAAAAAAAAAAGACCATGGACAAAATGTAGGAAAATTGAGAGAAGTATTTAATAAGGCTCTAAAATTACCCAGAATCCCACTAGCTTGTAGCAAATCTCACCAGCCTGGCTTCTGAAGTTCTGGAGTTAGGCTGAAGTGGGTTAATTTTCCTCCTGGGTCTAGCTAGCTGTGTGGCCTTGGGCAAGGTGGATAGCCTCTCAGATCCTCCTTTTCCTGTGCTGTGAATTGGAACAATAGTATCTGCCCCAGGGTTAGAATTAAATGAGACACACCAAGCCAAGTGCTTCAGGAGAGGCGAGGCTGGCAGCTGGTGCTTAGTGTGTTAAGCACTAGTGGCTGGAGCAGGGGAGTGGGATGATTTGGATGCCAGGCCCCAGCTCCTTTCTTTTTTGTCTTTCCTTTTTGAAATTGCTTTTCTAATTGCTAAGGTGTCTGGAATAAAAAGTAAGAACCCTCCTCAGCTCTCCCAACCTCAGGTCAGGGAGGTGGAGGGGAGGGCACTCTCCCAGAGCCTTTGTTTTGCATTCACACAAATATGCAACAAACACTCCAGAGCGCTGGTTTATTATTTTTCATTTTATGAAAATGACATTAAGTGTCCACATTGTGCAACAACCTTGCCTTAGCATTGAACAATGTATTCTTTCTGCTTCCTCTCCGTGCACACAGCACATACACGCTTCAACAAAATCCGGCTCACAGGCTGCCAGCAGGCACTGCGGTTCCGAAGGGGGAGAGCGCGGCGAGCCGGGCTCTCTCCCCTCCCTCCCCCAACCTCGCCCGCCCCGGCCCCTCCACCCCTTCCCCCCTTCCTGCAGCCGCGTCTGCCTCCCCTCCCCCGGCCTCCTGCCCGGCCCGGCCCCCTCCTCCCGGCTCCCGGCCCCTTCTCTCCCCCGGCCCCTCCCCCCGCCCCAGCCCCCCGGCCCCGCCGGTGCCCGCGGCCGCCGCTCGCGGGAGGCGCGACAGGGGGCGCTGCGCGGCCCAGGCTGCGGGCGGCGGCGGCGGGAGGAGGAGGCCGAGGAGGCGGGGGCGGCGGCAGGCGGGGGGCGGGGAGCCGAACGCGAGAGGGAGGCGAGCGGCGAGACACAGGCTCCGAGGCTCGAGCGAGCAGCGAGCCCGGGAGGGAGGGAGCGAGGGAGCGAGCGAGCGAGCAGCCCGCGCCGCCGCCGCCGCCGCGCAATCCGCCGCCATCCCGCCGCCTCCGCGCCCGACCGCCGCCCGACCGCCATCGCCCGGCCCAGTCGCGCCCGCGAAACCAGACCAGGTGGGCCGGGGGGCGCGGGCCGCGCGGGCCGGGCCGGGGGCGGCGGGGCGGCGGCGACGCTAAGATGGAGGCGCCGAGGCGGCGCGGCCCGGCCGGGCTTTGTCTGCCGCGGCCGCTGACTGACAGCGCGAGCCCCGAGGCCCGGCCGACCTCCGTCCGCCAGCGCGGCCGGGCCGGGCCGGGCGCCGCCGCCGCCGCCGGGGTCCCCGCCGGGCGGGCTGCAGGGCCGCGCAGCCTGGCCGGGGGCGGCGGGCGGCCCGGGCGCGCTCGCCATTGTTGTGGCGGCGCCGCGCGGCCTCGGGCTCGGGCGCGGGCTCGGGCGGGCGGGGTCCGGGGCCCGCGCGCCTCCCGCCGGCCCGAGGCCGCCCCCACAGGCCGCGGCCGGGCCGGGGCGCCGGCGGAGCTGGGGTGCGCGCCGGGGCGGGGCCGGGGCTCGGCCGCGGCCCGCGGAGGGTCCCCGGGGTGGCCTCTCCGCGCCCGGGTGCCCGCGGCCGAGCGCTCCCCCGTGGCCTCCGGCTACCGGGGACGGTGCCCGGCTCTCCTCACCCCCGTCCTGCTCACTTTCAGAAACGCCTCCCCGAGCGGTCCCGCGGGCCGAAGCGGGTGGTCGGGCCGCTGGCCTGCGTGCGGGGCGGGGAGGGGAATGGCCGCCCAGGCAGGCTCGGCTCGAGTGCGGGAACAACAGCGTTATTTTGAGAACACTTAATGCTCTGTTGCTAAAAATGTTTAATAATAAACAGGATGTCGCTGCTCGGGGCCTGCCAGATGGTTCCTTTTTTTTCCTCCTTTTTTGTTTTCCCCTTCCTTCTGAGTAAGAAATACAGTACTGCTGAAATTTGGGCCTCTCACGAGTGGATTTGCCTTCATAAAATTAGAAGGTGGTTTGTTTTTATTTTTTTCTTTTCTGTTCTTTCTAAATATCGTGGGAGGTCGGAACCCACCTTTAGGCAAGAAGAGGTGTTTTTCGAGGCAGTGGTGAGCTTGAAGGAAGTGGGCGAAGGGGGGCTGGGGAGGCTTTTTGAGTGTGTCATTTGCTAAATGGCTGCCTGGCAGAAAGCTTTGAAAGCCTTTGGTTTACAGGACTGTTAGAACTTTCCCTAAGATTTTTTATTTCTTTAAGGTTTAGTGTGCATTTGATGTGGTTTTATACATTATCCAGTTCGGTTTTTGTCACCATCCGTCTGAAGTCTTAGCGTGGGTTTCTTGGAATGTGACTGCAGCCATTTAGCCATGTCTGTGCATGGCAATGTGGTGTAAGGTGGTACTGAGGAGGCTCAGGCTTTGGGGTGCAAATATTGCTAAGCCGTGCAACTCCGGGCTTCTGTGAGTCTTCATCGGCTTAAATAAGGACGTCGCACCCTCCACCTGGTAGGTTTGGGAAGATGGCACCTCCCAGCAGAGGGCCGGCACACACAGTTGGTGCTCAGTAGTGGTTCCTCCTACGGCTGTTTGTATAACTGCTGTCAAGTCCTGGGACAGAGGTTAGCTAGCCACTTGTAGTGCCACCCATAGAGCCGAGCTGTGCCTGTGGATGCCACAGGTGCTGGCCTAAGGCACAGACAAGAGAAGGAATTGAAGGCACAAAACAGTGGGCGTTTATTCAGTGCTGGGCCTCTGTGGGGAGACATGGATGGGAAGGAGGGTTTAGAGTCCTCAGTAATTTAATAGACCTGGGGTGTGTCATAACAGGTCGTTTTAAGGCAGGCCTAGAATGGTACAAGATAACTCAGGACAAGCAGAGGCCCAAGGAGTCCTGCTTTTGGAGGATGCTTTCCTTTGGGATTGGCAAATGATCATTTGGGAGCCTTTGCTTGTTCAGGCAAGTGTGTCTCTTGGAGCCTCACCAGCTGGGTTTTGGTCCTTATTGGGTAGTCCAGCCTCTGCATCTGTAAAATGGGAATAATTATGCTTGCCTAGGGTATCTGTTGGGGCTCTTGGGAGCCTCACATAAGATTTGTAGTGAAGTATTTCCCCCGATAGGCAGGTGATGAAATGTATGTTGTTTTGTTGGTTACCTATTTTTCTGGTCCCTTTCTCTGAATTCCTGACCTTTTTCTCCTGTTGTGTTTGATGAAACTGTGACCTCTCCACCCCAGGTTCTATAGCCAGCTAATGTTTTACTGGCATGACCATCAGCCAACTGTCTGGAGGCACCAGAATGGCTTGGAAGAGCCAGGGAGCCAGCCAGGTCTGGGTGTCTGCTGTTTGGAGACCATGGAAGGACTGAGGCTCATAAAGGGGAGAATGAGACTCAGGTCTTCTTTTGGCCAAAACTGTTAACTTGTTAAAGGCCTTGGAGACACTCTGCTTGGACATACAGTGGTTCTGCATTTAGGCGGGAATGTGTTTTGGTTTATTTTGGCCTTCCTACAACCATCTTGGATTTAAAAAAAAAAAACTTTTGTGCTTCACACCTCTCGTACCCCCACACCCCTGCCCCCAAGGCCTCCTGGCTGTGGGACGGAGATGTCTTAGCAGGGTCACGTCGTCGTGTGTCCTCTCGTTCTGCCTCTTGGCCAGTCCTTTCTGTTCGACTTCACTCTGGCCCAGTCTGGCCCTGCACTGCATGTCCTAGGGAAGGAGAAAAGCTGCCCCTCCCACCAAGCTTTTTGATTACCTGTGAGTTTTGGTTACCTACGGACCCCTTAAAGCTGATTGCAGGGCCCTTGCCTAAACCCTTTGTGGGGACTTGTTGTCTCCTACGGTGCCCTGGGCCCTCCCCAGTCTTCTCTGGGCCCAAATGTGTAAAAAGAAAGCCCGGGGAAGGAAGAGCCAGAAACCCCGGGAGAGTGGAATTTCAGGAATGGCGAGTCAGAACTGGTTCCTGCTTGGGACTGATTGCCTTGGGCTTGGCTGACGGATTTTTGTTAAGCCTTTTGTTGGCCTGTTCACCACTCCCACCTCCTTTTGAATTTCAGTTCTCTTCTTTTCCTGAAGGATTATTTTATTGTACTTTCAAGCTTTTTTTTTTTTTTTTTTGCTTTGCACAAAGTACTGACTCATGTTGCTAATGGCTGTGTGCTGTTATATGTCTCATTATTATACCGTTTAAGATTGATCATTTCTGTGTTGGTTTCTATTTCAAACCAGAATAGGCTAAGTGGGCCAGGCCATGTATTTCTAAATTCAATAATGAAGCCTCTCTACTGTCAAACGTACATATCTTGTCGTGGGGGGGCAGGTATTAAATATAAATAGGGCCTATCTATACTAGATTTTATTTTATTTTATTTTTTGAGACAGAGTCTCACTGTGTTGCCCTGGCTAGAGTGCCGTGGTATCAGCCTAGCTCACAGCAACCTCAAACTCCTGGGCTCAAGCGATCCTTCTGCCTCAGCCTCCCCAGTAGCTGGGACTACAGGCATGCGCCACCATGCCCGGCTGATTTTTTCTATGTATATTTAGTTGGCCAATTAATTTGTTTCTATTATTAGTAGAGACGGGGTCTTGCTCTTGCTCAGGCTGGTCTTGAACTTCTGACCTTGAGCTATCCACCTGCCTTGGCCTCCCAGAGTGCTAGGATTACAGGCGTCAGCCACCGCGCCCACCGCGCCCACCGTACCCGGCCAATGCTAGATTTTGAAACAATGCATTTCTCCCTGGAAAATAAATTTTCCAGCACATCTGTTGGGCTTCGTGCTCTAAATCTCATGTTTTTGGTTTATAAATAAATTTCATGTAGAAAGGCAGTGCTAACTAGACTATCTTCTTTTCAAATCATAACTCAGTTTCTTTTTAAGAGTCTTTCTTGGACTTGTACAGCCTCAGGAACCTTGGGTCTGTCATTTGGACACAGAAGGGCATTGCCTGTGGTGTGGGAGGTGGGGGAGAGAGAGAGGAGATGGTGAGGTCTGTGGTGAAGTAATACTGCTTATGACCGACTTTTGGGTTTAGAAGGTTCCATTTAGAGCGGGCCTCCTCACCTGGGAGCTGGCAGACCTGGGCCTTGCCATGGGTGATATCACTGTTTATGTCTGTGGGTGGCATGTGGGAAATCTCTTTGCACTGGGAGGGAGGTTTGCCTTAGTTACTTGAGCCAGAAGTCTTGCTTGGCTTTGTTCTCAGCTGTGCTGGTTGCTTTTCCGTGTGACCTGAGAAGCAGCCTTCCTCTGAGCTGTAAGACGCTTGCAGCAGCACTGGTTTGTAAAGCTTTGCATGCAGCGGGAGGTATCTGTGGGCAAAATGAAGTATCTCAAGTTGCTGGCGGTCTTTCACATTCTCTTTCGTTACTTCCTTCCGTTCTTACCTCTGCAGCCTGTCTTGTAGCTCCACTTTATATCCTCTTCTTCCTTTCCAAGAAAACCAGCAGCCTTTTCCTCTTCGGTATTGCAGAAGCAGTATTGATTGCATTTTTAATTCACCTGTCAGGCAACAGAGATACTCCTTGAACATCTGTCATTTGCCAGGCATTGTGCAAGGCCCTTTGAATACATTTTTCTCCATTGATAAAAGTAATGTTTTCACTGAAGAAAAATTGGAAAATACTGAAAAGAGTAAATACCAAAATAAAATAAAAATCACTTGTAACTTCACCATACCGAAATAACTACAGTAAAGATTTTGGTGTGTTTCTTTCCTCTGGTAATATGTTTGTGTTTTCAAAATTGCAACAATGTTGTTGGGCACAATGGCTCAGCCTCTAATCCTAGCAATCTGGGAGGCTGAGGCTGGAGAATCGCTTGAGCTCTGGAGTTCCAGAATAACCTGAGCAAGAGTGCGAGTAGAAAAATTAGCTGGGCGCGGTGGTATGTGCCTGTAGTCCCAGCTACTCAGGAGGCTGAGGCAGGAGGACTGCTTGAGCCCAGGAATTTGAGGTTGCTGTGAGCTAGGCTGA
>CAUYRT010016202.1:0-28387 GCA_963574885.1 Lepilemur ruficaudatus | reverse complement strand
TTGTCTTTAAGCTTTTCTGTGTTACCCTGGGTTTCGACAAATCGGCATGTATTGCTTCCATGGTAGAAAAATGATAAGGATATTTCCATTTTGAAAACTGAAACTATAACAGAAACTGTTTCAACCCCATCCTCTCTCTTACATCCCCTCCAAAAAATATATATATATATATATATAAGTGTATATATATTAGTATATAATATATTAGTATATAATAGAAAATTATAAAAGACAGAAATATAACAAGAAAAAAAGACTACTTTGACTTGGACTGCCCTAAGACAACTAGGAAATGTTTTCTTTTTATAAAGACAAGGTCACAGAATGTAGAAAAGTTTTATTCTTGTCTCTTAATATAACATAAGCCATTCCTAATATTAATAAAAGCATTTTTAGGAAGCATTTTTAATGCTACATGATCTGCCATGAGAGCCACCCACAATTTTGGTATCATAAATTGAAATATTCACCTTGCTAGTTCCAAGGGAGAATCTGAAACATATGAGTCCCTGTCCTCAGAAAACTTAAAAAAATCTAATAGAGGAGGATTTAGCTGCCCGGGGAACAGTATACTTAGTATAAACGAGTATTTAGTGAGTGATAAATGAGTGGTTCAGAACATTGTGGAAATAAGGTAAGCTGTGGAGCGAGAGAAAGATTCTCAGCTGGGTCATAAAGGGTGGATTAAATTTGGCTGAGCAGAGTAGAAAGGCATTAGAGATTGAGGACACAATTTATACCATAGCAGAAAATGCCAAACATGGTTGAGAAAAAAGAAGTAGATCAGAGTAGTTGGACAAGGGGTTTATGTAGGGAGGAATCCAAGTTGGAAGAGTACTTTGGGACCAAACGTGGAGGCCTTTCAATGGTAACCAAGTTTACACTGTGTCCTAGAAGTCATTAGTTACTGTATTTTGGTCCATGACAAAGTTTTGCTGATCTGCTTTGAACTGAGTGAGAAAAATAAAGGCAATATAATGGACTTTTCATAATTCAAGATTTTGCTTGCAAAAAGGATTATTCTCTGTTCTGAAATAAATCCCTTCCTGTATTTTAAATGTTAAAAATGTTCTTTTATTAAACAATCATTATAGGAGTTTTTTTTCCCTTTCCTTTGGTTCTCTCTTTATTGATCAATAACATTGGTAGATCATTACACATTTTTGAGTTGAGAAATACCAGCATGAAGAGAGCGGAGAAAAATAAGTCTTATGGAATTTTGCAAATTCTATTTTAGGTATTAGATAAGGATTCAAACTGGAGGGTGGACTTTGGGAATGAAGGGAGGAGATGGGTGGATGCAAGACAAAGGAGAATAAGGAAGAATTGTGGTATGGGTATATAAGAAGAGGAGGCCGTCACTGGTGTTTGGGAGATAATAAAGTTAAATGCACTAAACCAGGACAGAGTAAATCCTAGGCTGTCCTTAGGATGCACTTTAACATAAGAATTTAAAGACTGCTTCGGAGTCTTACTCTTTAGATAAGATGCTGAGCTTGTCTAGGCTTCAGTTTCTTAATATGTAAAATTTAGCTAAGTACTGAAAAGGCTATTTGAGGTTTAAGTGAGATTAATGCACATACATACAGCACTTAACACAGGACCTGACTTTTAAGTGCTCAGTAAATACTGACTACAGTAGTGCTTTGTTTTCTTTAGAGATGTTGCTGGTTTCTTTTAAAAATAGTCTTTTACCTTGGTTATCAGTTGGGAGATTGGGAAAGAATAAAGGGCTCAGATATAGATTTGGAAGTAATCTTTACGGAGTCTCAAGGAGGATTTGGCCTCTGTTGACAAATGTTGGAAAAGTGAAGGACAATGAAGACTGGATGAATCTGCTAGAGAGGAGGTTACTGGTACAGTTGCTAACATAATTACCCCAGTGTAGTATAGAAGGTAGAAGTCAGATTGGAAGGGGTTCGGGTGTACTGGATTTGTGCAGTAATGGAGGCAGTGTCCATACTTGCAAAACTTTGCCAGTGAGGCCCTGTAAATTTTGTTTATTTTTCTAGCCAAATGGCTTTTAAAATGTGTGTGTATGTTTAGGGATGTACTACCTAATTGGTTAATTAATTAATAAATGCTTTGATGAAAACTACTCCGAAGAGCTCTGTTATATAATTAAATAATTATTTGAATAAATGTGCTAAGTGAAGTAGTACCATAAGCAATAGACTGCTTAACTTGAATAACAGATTTTTAAAAATCAGGCTATTAAATCAGTTAAAAAAATGTATTTTCTTATATGATAAAGGGATCAAAGATTGAAGGAAAATGACCAAATATTGGCCATTAATCACACGCCACTGGATCAGAACATTTCCCATCAGCAAGCAATTGCATTGTTACAACAAACCACTGGATCTTTACGTCTGGTTGTGGCCAGGGAACCAGTCCACACAAAAAGCAGTACTTCTACCAGCCTAACTGATACAACTTTTCCTGAAACAGTGAGTTGCAAATTTGGAAAAATACTTAATTTTGAATTATACCATTGATTGTGAAGAGTATAAAGACATTCAGAAGGTGTCATTTTACTGATCATAGTTCCAGAAAGATGATTATATCTCCAAATGCAGCATTAGCAATAGTTAAGCAAGACGTTTCTGGAGGGTTTTTTTTTTTTGTCTTTTCAGTGTCCTGTGGGTCTCCTTATTTAAGATTATTATTTAATATAGAGGCCAAATTGAAGTATTAGGTGTAATTTATTTGGTAATGGAAAGAGTCTTGTGTTCCTTGGTGCTGTAGCCAGGTAATTAATTGAGAGTTTTTATTAGAGACTTACTGTTGAATGTTTAAAGTAAGATTTGGTTATTTATTTCAAAAACAGTTTTATAAATTATAATGGGGGTTTATGACCAGCTTATTGATACTATAAAATTATAGCAGTTTTCTTTTCATGTAAGGATGCATACTGAACAATTTAAAAGAATAAAAGTATATTTCTCTTTGGGGACTCCTTAGACTTGTTTTATAACATTGTACAAATTTTGACCTGCATCTTCAGAATGCAAGCTAATAAATCTTATTTTCTTATAACACTAAGTGCTAGCTGATTTATTTAATTTTTATTCATTGGGACAAAAGAAAAAATAGACTGTCTGGGTACAGTACAAGGTCACAACACAAATTAATGTGTAGGCATTTTCCCTGTTGTAATCGGCAATATTTATGCAGCACGATTTACATAATAAATACAGTGAACAAAGTGGGACGTTGTTTTAGCAAATAAAGAACAAGGGCTTTGGAGTCAGTCTTCAATGGATTCAAGTCCATTTCTTCTGCTTCCTAGCTGTGACACACCAGCAGCTTTCTTTACTTCTCCTGCACCTTGGTTTCTTTATCTGTTACTTGGAACTTATAATGGTATCTAGTTCTCAGAGGGGCTGTGAAATGTGAACAAGAAGGCAGGTGAAGGCTAAGCACTCTGTCTGCTGCCCAGTAAATGCTCTGTGAATATTCGCTGCTGTCATTATTTCAGGCATATTAAATTACCAAACATTATTGCTTCCCAGATACTATATAATGTTCCAGCCATGAGTTAAATAATCCCAATATTCTTGTTTATTTTAACAATGCACAGTAACGTTCCAATTTAGTATACTAGAAAAATTAAGTAATGGATATACCATAATGATCTTGAGAGGGAGGATTTTGTTCTATAGCTGGATTGTGTGAGTATAATGCACATTTCTCATAGAAGCCTGCCACTTAGCGGAAAAGCACTTACATCTTTTAGTCTGATTTGTATAATCCTATTGCTGCATCTTCAGTTGGGCCTACCTTTCCTCTCCCTCACGAGAGTCTCCTAAATTAGTGTCTTCACCTCATGTCCTTCCCACCATTTCATTCTTCACGTGGCTGCCAGATTAGTTTTCCTAACCCACTGCTTTGTTCCTGCCATTCCCTCTTCTAAAGCCTTCAGTGATTCCCGCTTGCTTACCCAGTTAAACCCAGTCTTCTGGCTGTATCTTTCACCTGGCTGTGAAAGATATCAGATATCTGGCCTAGTTGTGGTCTTGTCCCTTTTGCTTGGATATTTTCCTTCTTGGTAGTGCAACTTAAATGCCCTTTTTCCCTGAAGTTTTCCGTATTTCTTCATTGGATTTGACGTCTTGCACTTCCCCTCCCCCTAAAATCTTTATAACATTTTGTGAATTCAAGCAAACACGTATTTATTGGTTCCTACTATGAGCAGGGCACTGTGCTAGATATTAGGCATAGACTGGGAAATGAGAAATGTTTCTTGTCCTCTTTGAACTGCAGTGTCTTATGATCCAATAATTGGCCTTGTGTTTTAATTATTTGTGTTTTAGTCTCTCTCTCTACTGGATTGTAAGATCATTAAGGGCGGCAGCCATATGTTTATCTCTCTATATGTATCTTAGTATCTATAGATTGCCTTGATTAACTGTATGAATATTCCATTTTTTGCAAATCTGTTACTTCAGTAATTACTGTATTAGAGAGCTAAGAATATATGTGTTTTACTGACACTGTGTCTCTTACTTGTGATTAATTTGTAGGTTTGTTGGGGCCATATTGAAGATGTTGAGCTCGTTAATGATGGTTCTGGATTAGGTTTTGGAATAGTTGGAGGAAAATCAAGTGGCGTGGTTGTGAGAACTATAGTTCCTGGAGGATTAGCAGATCGAGTAAGTTGACCTTGTTATCATTTTGGTTTTGTAAAATTTAAATTGTATGGCTTAAAATGTAATTTTATGGCCGGGCACGGTGGCTCACTCCTGTAATCCTAGCACTCTGGGAGGCCGAGAAGAGTGGATCGCTCAAGGTCAGGAGTTCAAAACCAGCCTGAGCAAGAGCGAGACCCCGTCTCTACTATAAATAGAAAGAAATTAATCGGATAACTAAAAATATATAGAAAAAATTAGCCGGGCATGGTGGTGCATGCCTGTAGTCCCAGCTACTTGGGAGGCTGAGGCAGGAGGATCGCTTGAGCCCAGGAGTATGAGGTTGCTATGAACTAGGCTGATGCCACGGCACTCACTCTAGCCCGGGCAACAGAGTGAGACTCTGTCTCAAAAAAAAAAAAAATAGTACGTGTAGAGCTCAGTGTCTTGAATATAGCAGGAGTTCCATAAATGCTGGTTGTTATTTTTTTCATGTGATACTCATAGTTATTTGCATATATGCAAGTTGCTTCTATTTGATTATAAATCTTTGAGGGCAGGCTCTGAGTATACGTAACTTTGTCTTTGGGAACTGAGAGCTCCTTGGAGGCAGGAACCCTTTCTTATTCTTCTGGATATTTCTTCCTAGCAAAGGACAGGCTCTTGGTAGACAACACGGAAGCCACGTTGAGCCAATGAATGAATAAGTGAACGGACAATGCAAACCACACCGAAATGAGGAGACTGGAAACCCAAGCGCTGAGTGTGATTTCACATGCCTGTTATTTTTGCTTGAGATTAATTCTCTGCTGGGGTCTTGGCTGACATGCACTTGCTGGGGTTGACTGGATTATATAATTGCTGTTTTCTGTGCCTAACTACTGTGATTATGACTCAAGTAGTGGATACACTTACAGTGCTATATAAATAATAATTATTTTAATTACGGCTTGACCTGTACGATATAGTCTAACAGCGTAGCTGACTGTGCATTTGTGTATGTACACTCTTGAGAGTGGGGAGGAAATCTCCCTATTATGGAGGTACAAAGGAACCTCCCCTCTATGCACATGGTAATTTTATGATTATAACATGGAGAAGTACAATACTACCGTAATTATAGTAAGTTTGCCGAAAGAAACGGCTTTGAGATAGTATCTAACCTAACTGCACTGTATTTAGCTAGTATAAAATTTAATTTCATTAACGATGTTTTATTCTTGGTGCCAGGAAAAATGAGTATATGGCAATTTTTCAGGCTTCCTATAACACTATAAAAGTGCCTTGTAGATGTACGTGAACTTTCAGCAACATAATTCGTGTAATATGCTCAGCTAAATGCCTGGCATGTAGTAAGTGCTCAATAAATATTAGGTATAATTTGGCAATACCATATATCTAAGTAAGCATTTGATGCAAATGATGCTGTCTATGCATTTTTTTTTTTTTGAGACAGAGTCTTATTCTGTTGCCCCGGCTAGAGTGCCGTGGCATCAGCCTAGCTCACAGCAACCTCAAACTCCTGGGCTCAAGTGTCTTGCTTCAGCCTCCCAAGTAGCTGGGACTACAGGTGTGTGCCACCACACCCAGCTAATTTTTTCTATTTTTTTTTTTTTTTTTTTTGAGTAGAGACAGGATCTCGCTCTTGCTCAGGCTGGTCTCTAACTTCTGAGCTCAAGTGATTCTCCCACCTCACCTCCCACAGGGATAGCATTATAGGTGTGAGCCACCATGCCTGGTCTTTTTTTTTTTTTTCTTTTGAAACAAAGTCTCACTCTGTCACCTGAGCTAGAGTGCCATGTAGCTCACAGCAACCTGAAACTCCTGGGCTTAAGTGATCCTCCTGCCTCAGCCTCCTGAGTAGCTAGGACTACAAGTGCACACCATCACGCCTGGGTAATTTTTTCTATTTTTACTAGAGACAGGGTATCGCTCTTGCTCAGGCTGGTCTGGAACTCCTGAGCTGGTCTTGAATGCCTCACCTCAAGCAATCCTCCAGCCTCAGCCTCTCAGACCACTAGGATTCCAGGCATGAGCCACTGCACCTGGGTCTGTCTGTGCACTGTTAAAATGACTTCAAGGAACTCGGATTTGGTCCACGTAGCACCTTATAGATGCTTATCAATTCAGCAAACATTTTTTTTTTCACTTGAAATGCACAGAGGACCATGTAAGATACTGGATCTGGCGGAGAAATGTTGGGACTCATGGGTAGGACACAAAGATGGCACCTGCTCCTATGGAACTTACAATCAAGTGAAAGAGACTAGACAATCATGGAACAATAATGGAACTCTTTCTGAGCGCTTACTGTGGACGGGTCAGGCAGGTTCTAAGTGTTATTACTCAGGCTAGATCACTTGATCTTCACACAGAATGGGAAACTGAGGCACAGGGAAGTTAAGTAGGGTATCACAGCTAATAAGCAGCAGGTGGGATTCCAACCCACGCTGTCTGACTCCAGAGTCCACACTCGCAACTACCGCTGATATCGACCCCTAACTGTGTGCAAATAACAGTAATACAAATAGAATCCACAGAGCGGGGTCAGAAAACCACGGTGTGAACATTCCAACTGAGAGGCTGGGAAGATTTCTCCAGGGAACGGCATCAAGCTGAATTTTGAAAGACTGGGAAAGGAACGTCAAGTAAGAACACCTTCTAAAAGGCTTTGACTATCTTTTCTCTTTAGGTCATAGAGTATTGCAAATAAAGTAAAGAAAAGACTTTTCCTAGGGAAAAAAACGAAAGGAACCAAAAGTACCCACCAGGGAACACAAAATGGAAGGGAAAGTGAGAGTGTTTTCTGAGTTGTCTAGCTTCTTACCCAAATGACAGAATGCTTAGAGAGCCGGGAAGCTGGGGATGCGGGGTGCAAGCAAAGGTGTCCCGGGCAAGGCAGGAGAGGGCATCGGGGACCTTACGTGGCATGCGTTGTAGGCTCTGCTAAGAATTCTGGAACTGGAGCTTATAATCAATGAGCGAGTTTGATAAGCACAGGCAGATTTGCATTTCAGATGGACCTCTCTGGTAGTATGGTGGCAGGTGACCAGATGGGTGAAGACTGGAGCTGGGAGAGTCAGTTAGGGAGGCTGTGACCGTACTCTGGACAAGAGATGACAAAGATTTGAACTGGGTCCCTGGAGGCAAGAAGAAATGAAAGGAAGAGATAGTGTTTAGAATGACTTGGGAGGTCAACCTGGAAGTCTGGGGAACTGGGCAGAGACCCTGATGGGGAAGGAGATGGGCTAGGCAAGGACAATGCCCAGGATGGAGGGGCCCTTGGAATTTTGATGTCAACAACCGGGAGAAGCAGGTTTAGGGAGGAGCTTGAATAGGATTAGTTGACTCCTATGACCTGGCAAGAACCTAAATCCTGCTTCCAGTAAAAATCCTCACTATCTAGGCCGATGAATGCCCCACCCAGGCTCCGAGGCACCAGTTCCCCAAATTTGCCCATATGCTAATGTTTTTGTTTCTTAAGGACTGGATTTTAAACTTCTGGGAAATAGCCTTCTATTTCTTGTTTTCTCCTTCGTGTTTCTTCCTGGTCACCAGTACTCAGCCTTGCACATAGAAGGTACTGTATTCAACACACGTGTCAAATTTGGTGGCATTTATACGGTGTGAACCATCACTCTAGAAAAGAGGCACAGGTACAGGAAAACTTACCCCACTCGGATTAGAGGAGAATAAGCATGCTTTACTGCTGAGTTCTTTGATTAATAGCTCTATCCCCATTACATTCACATAAATTACGTGAAAACATGTTCAAGAGCACAAAGATGCCAATGGGGAGACTGTTGCTGGAAGCCAGGAGGGTCCTGGTATATTCAGAAATGCTTTGGAAGGAGTAAAATGACAGTAGAGGCCAGGTGCGGAGGCTCATGCTGGTAGTCTCAGCTACTCCAGAGGCAGAGAAAGGAGGATCGCTTCAGCCCAGGAGTTTGAGGCCAGCCTGGGCAACATGGTGAGACCTCGTCGCTACAAAAAATAGAAAAATCAGCCAGGCGTGGTGGCGCATGCCTGTAGTCCCAGCTACTCGGGAGGCTGAGGCAGGAGGATCGCTTGAGCCCAGGAGTTGGAGGTTGCAGTGAGCTATGATCGCACCACTGCACTCCAGCCTTGGTGACAGTTAGACTCTGTCTCAAAATACAAAAACAAAAGCAAAACAACAAAAATAGAATGACATTGGAAATATGGGGCCATACGAAATGGAATAGAAAAACTGAACTTAAAGGAAATGACCCACGCTTCCATTGGTCTGTCTGGATTTTGGAAGGATCAGGATAATCGAAACATTTATTTTTCATTCAGCCTTCAGGTAATGTGTAGACCCAGCTGGTGTTTATCCCCTGGATGGTGTGTGAGTGATTGTATGTGTGAGCCCAGGGATGGGCTATTTGTCACACAGCTTTGGAACGAAACTTGTGTAAAGGTCACAGAGGCGACTGTGGATTTTAACCTGTGCTCAGAGACTGAGAACAAAGCATCGCTCGCCAGACAAGCTCTTCCTCTGCCGTCCAGGTGGGGCGGGGCAGGAACGCTTCAGCCCCTAATTCCACTTTCTCAGGTTCCATTGGTGGCTTCAGGGAAAGCAAACAGTTCTCAGACAGGCAGATAAGATAACTTCTATCTGAAGTGTGAGTCTGCAGTTTTAAAAGGCCTTCTATTTGGAAATACACTCAATCTCATTTGAATGCTGAGTGCCGAACTGAAATATTCAAGCACGTAGCCACAGGCAACTTGTTTACCAAATGTGCACGATAAAGACATAATGTGAATTTCTACTGGCCATGGACAGAGTTCTGTAGGCTAGGTATGAGGGTGATATGAATTGCTGATCTTCTAAGGTTTTTTGGCCTACAGGAACAGAAGTCACATACATATGCCAGAATTGTCACATCTGATCCAGATTCTGTCACTGGCACATTTAGGTGACCCACAGGGATCTTTGGCAGAATTTATATTAGTCATTCCTTACTTTTTGTGTGTGCAGTGGTGTGGTGCGTCTCCAAACATCTCAAGAAATAATGAAGAATATCTTAAATCGAATTTACTTTCATGGGTTTTTACAAATAAAAATATACCATTGTGCACTTATTTAGTAGAAGATGGGTTGGTGTTAAAGAATTAAATGCAAAGCTTGGAAATCATCGCAATCACGCCTGAATGTGACCAGAGTAGAAATAGGCGTTTGATCTGAATTATCAACATTCTTCTTAAATACGTAGGTATGTGTCAGGTGCTGTCGGTGTCTGTAGCAACGTAACCACAAAGTCACCAATCTTTTAGCAGCATAGATCACTTTGGTTCAATTGATGTTCACAAGTGAACAAAAATGGGGCTAACTCACAATAATAATAATTTCTGGTTTTTGGCAGGGCTGCCCAGGAAAATTATTTGATAAGAAATGTTTCCCAGGATGCCTGCCAATTTTAGAACGCTATTTCCATGGAAGGGCCTCAAACAGTTTAATCTTTTTGTTCCACCATGGGGGCTAGTCTGTCAAAGCACTGTTTTTGTGGTAATAAATGCAAAACTTCCTACGCCGTTTCTCACCAGCAGCTGAGATTTTCGTTTTAATGTTTGAGAATTCCGGCGACTGAGGCAGACTGAACATTCTGAGGCTCTGATAGATGTTACAGGAGCCAGTTTTGGACATTTTAATTTGAGTTGAATTTAACAGTCACCTCTTTGACGTCCCTGGACGCCTAGTGCATTTCGGATCTGCTGGAAAGTGCCCACAGGGGCGAGAGCTGCCAGCCCCGCCTCTAATGAAGTTCATGGCCTCTCCTCTCTCACTCCTGCCTCTGTGCCTTTGCATATGCAGTTCCCTTTGCCAGGAAAGCACCTCCAGCCTTTCTTCCCTGCTTATTAATGCTGACTTTTCCCGACTGAGCTCAGACACCACCCCAAGAAGCCTCCCCCAACCTCTTAATCTGAGTAAAGTGCCCCGATTCCCATTCTGTGCGTTCACGGCTTTTATGGGTGCCTTGCTGTGTTGAAATCAGCTGTGTGGCGAGCACAGGGCCTGACCCGAGGCAGGGGACTGACCGGCTGTAGCCTGGATTGCGTCACTGCCTGCTCCTCCCCAGCACTGACGCACACGCCCTGGTGTCCTGCGGCTGGCTCCAAACAAGTGGAACCTCAGGCTTGTTTAGGGCCGGACTGGAGCGACGCTACCTTCTCGGGGGTGACTGGGGAGGCTTAGGGATGGGAGAGGCGCTGGCCCCGTTCCCCTCCGGAAGATCTGGGCACACTTGGCGAGGTTTCAAGCCCCCACTGTGGACTCGCAAAAGGGGGGACTTAGATTCTGAGATGGCCTCATGCGCCCTCTAGTGGTTAAAAAAATCACAGCCCTGCAGACTTGTCCACGGACCGTTTGGGTTTTCTCCAAAGAGGAATCCGCATCAGCCGGGTAGACATCTACGCTCACGAAGTCAATTGATAAATGCAATTGTGAGCAATAAAAGAACTAACCAAATGCACACACAATAAGGAACTTGGAACATCTTATGGGATCCTTGAAGGGCCTTCAGTTTCTTTATTCCGCAGTGCAAACCCTGATCTGCTGTAAGTGCCCAGTGGATAATAGAAAATACGCCTTAATCAAAGGTCATCTCTCTGTCATTGTCACCCTGTGAACCATTAGCTCGTGGAGCTGGACGACAGCACGCAGTTCCCTTATCTTCCCAAGATAACTTCAGAGGGTTGACAGAAAAGCTTCAGATTGGGGAATGTTACCAGTCTGGAGTCTTGGTTGCGTTCAAATTTCATGATAGCCGATCGTAGGGGACCCGAGTTGTCTCTTTGGAACAAAGACAATTCTCTAGTTGAGTGAGTTCAACCACTTCGTGATTCAGTATCAGATCATTGCAATTCCTTTGGGGATAAAAACTCCCATTTCCAGAGATGGAGGAGTGTGCTATGCTCTCTTTGTACCTGTCCCAAACCTACACTTGTTTTGTGACCTACATTTTCTGAATGACTTAAAAATAATAGTTGAATATACTTCTTTCCTCAGAATGCAAATATCACCTCCGCAGGGAAGACTTCCTGAGGCACCAGACCAGCTTGAGCTTCTGTGGTGACTATGGCCTCCCACAGCACTGGGTGACCACAGAGAACTAGTCACTCCTGCCATTTAATCAGGGCCTGGTTTGTTTTCCGTCTGTCTCCCCTGCCAAAAGCTAAGCTTCATGGTTGTTTGTTTGTGCACGGCGGCATCCCAGAGTCTAGCACGGTGCCTGGCACAGGAGGAGCGGAATAAACACGTGTCAGCTGATGCAATCCAGTGGGGTAAATGCTCAGGAGACAGGCCCCGCAGAGCAAAGCTGATTTTGCTTCTTATCTTAGGCCTGGGAGGGTACTCTTCACTTGAATTATGAGAAGAAAAAACACATGATTAAAAACTCAGGGATGGCCGGGTGAAGGGCTGAGATTAGCACCCAGATGGCCGAGGCACATCTACAAACACAGTAGCTCAGTGGGAGGAGAGAAGCCCAGACAGGACCCCTTAGCTCCTGGCCTTGGGGGGCTGCATTTCTTGGCCAAGGGCCTGGTGGAAGTTGACTGAAGCCCCGTGGGTTGGTTTACTGGCAGGATGGTCTTATCATCTCGAAATGTGGGGGACCCCTTCTGAAGGCATATTTTGAAAGCACTACAAAATCAGTAAGGCAGATACCTGGAGGCTCTGGAGGCAGCTTGTTTTGGTGTCCCTGACCATCCAAAGACACATTACCTTGAACATACAGCATGTAGGAGTTCAGTGTTTTGAGACACACACACACACTTAAAATCCCCCAGGAAATACGAGAGTGTGAGCAGGGTGGCCGGGAGACATCCAGTCTTGGCAGGCTTCGTGGGATGACACGGAGCTGGGTGTGTGTGTGTTCAGCCCTCTGTCCCCAGTTTTCATTTTTGAGTGAGAGCGGTTGTAACTGTAGTTAGAATCAGCAAATCCTTTCTGACTTTATCAGTTTGGATTACGTTTGGCTGTAAGTAACAGAAAAATTCAAAATAAGTGGTTTCACAACATAGAATTTCATTTCTGCTACATTTTTAAGAAGGCAGGAGATAATTTATCAGGGTTTGTTTGGGGATCTTGCATTTTATTGCATCACAGATGTGTGGTTTCCATTTCCAAGGTGGCCTCATGGCCCATGATGGCTGCTGAAGCTTTAGTCACACATCTGCTTTTCATCCAGTGAAAGGACCAGGCTGAGGACCTTGGCCTTTAAGGACACTTCTTAGCAGTTGCACCCACACTTCTGATTGCATCCCATTACCCAGAACTTTTTTTCATGACCATATGTACCTGCAAGAGAGTCTGTGAAAGCAAGGTTTTGTCCCAGGAAGAAAAAAAATAAAAAATCCCAGCCTGAGCAAGAATGAGACCCCATCTCTATAAAAAATAGAAAAATTGTGGGGCGTGGTGCTGCAGGACTGTAGTCTCAGCTACTGGGGAGACTGAGGCAGGAGGATAGCTTGAGCACAGGAGTTTCAGGTTATAGTGAGCTATATCCCCGACCCTGCCCCCCCAAAAAAGAAAATATAATCAGAGATTGTATTACTGAGAAGAAAAAGGAGAATGATTGGAGGACAATGTGATTGGAAGACAATATTCAATCTTTGTTACTGGAATCATGTATATATTTTTTGTTCCTAAATGTTGAACTCTGTCTCAGTCTCTCCAGGGCATGGGGAGGGCTGGGAGGTGGGGATAGAAAGCTGGTATTTGAGTGTCCTTAGGACAAGGATCTGGCTTTAACCCTGCTTTGGGTCTTTGGATGATCTGAAATCCAAATGTGCATACAAATGTATGTTTAAGAGTACAAATGAGGAAAATATTTCTGCCAATCATATAATAAAGCTCTCATGTTTTTGTAGAATTTTTGTTATCACTCATAAATACAAAGTTACCAGATATGTCTGGCTACAGTTTATAATGGTGAATTTAGATGCTAGTGTAGGCAGCTCTTGAAATTCAACCAATGCCCATTGCATGGATTCAGAGACACCAGTTGAATATTCAGGAGATAGAGATCCCTGGTTGTTCTTTCTCTGTATCTTCTCTGCCTGCTGGAAAATGATGGAGTTACCCACATTTCTGTCTTGGGTTTTCTTCTCGTTTTAATCCTTCCCCTAAGCTTTTTCAAATGCATCATGTTTAAAAGTGAACTCATCATTTGCCTTCCCAAATCTGTTCCCAGTTGTCCCCCAACTGAGTAAATGGCACCAGCTATGTGGACTGAGCCAGGGACCTCACTCTCCCTCCCAGCTCACAGTCTTGCCTAAAATTCAACTCTGCTCCAGTCTTGCCTCTCCTGAAATCAATCCTGGTACTTCCACAGAACTAAGCCCAAATTCGAGGAGTCCTTGGCAGTCTTGCCTCCTTGCTCCTTCCCATCTGGAGCTTTCCAAGTTCCAGTCATGCCAAACTTCCCTCCCTTCTGATGACTCATCTTCTCTCTCACCTCAAAGCTTATGTCCATGAGTTTCCTCCCCAGTTAGATTCTTATTCCTCTTAGGTTGGCAGAGATGTCCCTTCCCTCTAAGAAGTCCTCTCTGAGCCTCCAGGTGGGGTTAGACTCCTCCCATGTGCCGGGACGTCACTCTGCACCTGCAACATCGCTGGCAACTTCATGTTTCATTCATTGTTCACTCCACTAGTCCATAAACCCTGTGCAGGCTGGGCTGCATCCTTAGCCCTCGGCACAGAGCCTTGGGCATCTTAGGCTAAGTATTTTTTTTTTTGAGACACAGTCTCACCCTCTTGCCTAGGCTAGAGTGAGTGCCGTGGCGTCAGCCTCGCTCACAGCAACCTGTGAGCTGTGGGCTCAAACCATCCTCCTGCCTCAGCCTCCCGAGTAGTTGGGACTACAGGCATGCACCACCATGCCCGGCTAATTTTTTCTATATATCTTTAGTTCTCCAATTAATTTCTTTCTATTTTTTTAGTAGAGATGGGGTCTTGCTCTTGCTCAGGCTGGTTTCTGTCCCCACCGGCGGGTACGTTACTCGCAGAACCTGGAGGAGGGAGTGGGAGTTCAATGGGACAAGACACGCGAGAGATGGAGACAAGACAATATTCTGATCAAGTCTCGTTTATTGAGCACGAGGTTACAGCTTTTACAGGCAAGCGAGAGGGGAACGCCCAGTCACAATGCAAATTAGGTGAAAAAAGGACTGGCCAATCAGGAAGCATTTGAGGAGTTACAGCTTGCCGTTCTCAATTAGGGCCTGTATGTAAACGAGGCATCCAAAAGCATCCAATCAGGGGATAGCAAATGCAAAGCCACGTCATTGGCTGCAAAGCGAAACTTATCATTCCTTGGAAACAGAAACTTAACTTCAGCTATGAGGGGGAGGGTAAGGCTTAGGCAAATATGGCCGAGCCTCATGGCTCCCGACAGGTTTCGAACTCCTGACCTGGAGTGATCCGCCCACCTCGGCCTCCCACAGGGCTAGGATTACAGGCGTGAGCCCCCACGCCCAGCCAGGCTCAGTAAGTATTGATTGTATTGAATGATAGTACATAAGTTTGAACATGAACAACATTATTTATTTGGGATATTATATTATGATTATTCCCCATTTTAATGGCCGAGCAAACAAAGAGCCCAGCTTCCACTGGCTTTCCACTGCACGATGTCTCTCTGCTGAAGGCCTTGAAAAAATGTATCACAGGGCTCTGCTGTACTCCTGGGACTTCCAGAGGACAAGGCCCTTTCTTCAGGCAGGCTGACCTCCGCAGAGCCGGCCCTCCTTCCCCTCCCGAGCCACAGCTGTGTGTTGAAAAGCCGGACGCCGAGGCCCCTAATAAAGAGCAGACCTCCCAATCTCCTCCTTCCCTCCCCTCCCGCACATGGTTTTCAAATTAAAAGTAACTAAAACTTAAGGCCTGCAGAGAAGGAGAGGCAAGTAGGAGGCACAACAATCTCCCTAGATCGAAGCAAAGGGTATCAGAAGCCAGAACAGAGGGGTCCAGTGCCACCACGTCGGTCCCAAGCCCCGGGGAGTGGAAGGCCCGAGGCGGCTGGGCTGCGCCACGCACAGGCTCCCATCCTCAAGCAGGCCACCAACCAGGCTGTGACGCTAGCAACCTCTGGAGAAAGTGCAGCGGGTCACTATCGACGGGGAACTGCTTTCTACTTCTCTCTGGAGAGAGGGCCCCCAGGAACCCAGAAGAGAGGCTGCGCTTTGAGATCCAGCCAGCAACCCCGGAGAAGAGGCAGTGGGTGAGGACTCGTGGAGAGGAGGTAATGTCACCCCAAGTTACACGGACCCTTCTGGACCCTTTTGGAGAACTCTCCCTCCTTTTCCAAGACTTGGGCAGCTTTGAATTCTGAGCGTGCAAAGAGCGTCCTCGGAGCCTGAGCTGGGGCAGATCCGAGGCCAGGGCGTACGCCTCTCCGCGGGGACCTCACATCTGTGCGCCACATCCCCGGAGCCTTCCCGGCAAAGATCCTTTCGCTGGGCCCTGCGAGGCAGCTAGAGGGGGTAGGAGGAGAGGCAGTTAACTCCGTTTTCTTTTGCAAACCACCAAACGGCCCTTCATTTTCAAATCGTGAAGCCAGACACGTCCCCCACCCCCGCCCCGCCCATCCACTCCATTTGGAAAAAAAAAAAAAATTCACAAGTTTCAATGTGATTTTCACAAGTAAGGGCTTTGATAACTGTTACATTCTCAAATCTTGTAAAGCAAAAGGACCTTCTGAATTCTCCGAGGGAAGTGGAATTGGGGGGTGGAACTGGGGAGCAGAGTAAGAGAAGACACAAAAAGCCAGCTCTGCCGGGAACGCCCACGAAAGCCCGAGGTGTGGCGCTCGGAGCGGCAACCTGGAGAGCCAGCCCCGGGGACAGGGCAGGGCGTGGCGAGATGTTGTTTTTGTTTTCAGTGACCCTTTTGATCTGGTTGTAGAAAGTTCATGAGGCCCTCTTTTTTGAAGGTTGGCTCATCGCCTGTGCTTCTTTGTAGCCTGGCAGCTGATTTCACTTCGCCTTTAGGCCTAGATGCGCGAGGCCAAGGCCAGAGCGGCCGCGCTCCCAGCCTCTTCCCTGAACTTCCCGGCCCAGACCCATTGGCAAGTCCGGCCTCCTTCCTCTAGCGTCGCAGCTGCCGGGATTCCTGGTTTTGGGAGAAAATCCTCATTCTTAACCCCTTGATGATCCCACAAGGAAAAAAACCAAGAGGTTGAACATCAAATTGCAGGCTCGGTTGGGGCCTTCCCGTGGCTGCCCATGGCTGTGAAGGTCGTTCCTCGGGGTACACAGGGAGTCCCGGTCCGCCCACCGTGCGCTGGCCCAGGATGGGGAGCTAAGACCTCGCAGCCCGCCCCGGCCAGGTAGCGCTTCTAGCCCGCTGCTGTTCCGAGACCACCCAGGACCCCGGGCGTCGAGGGAGCAATCTGGAAGGATCTGAGAACAACACGGGAAGGGGCCCGGCTTGGCTCGCCCCACCTCCCCCACGACACGCCGGGCAGACTGACGGGCGCAGGCCAGACCAGCCGCGGAGGGCGGAAAACACGATTCAAACCCGCCTATGAGCAGTGGTAGGGGCGGGGGCTGCAGGGCAGGACTCGGTTTAAGGAACCAACCGCCTCAGTTCGAGGGCCGCCTGCCCCGAAGTTGCTCCTGACCACTAGGTTTATTTTGCTTTTGCAGGGGAGGCAGATGTTGACCTCTCTTCTTTGCATGGTCCAGACTCGGCGGAATCTCCCCCCTCCCAACCATTTGCTTCCCTGCGCCACCCCCCACCAGGGCGCTATCCCCAATGTCAGCTCCCCGGGCCTTTAAACCTTCCAGAATGTCACACATGGAACCCGTTAGCAAATGTTTGTTAATGATCATAACAAAGGCATCATTCAAATTAGGCAGGTAATTACTACCAGAAGGACAACCGGGTCCTCGGCTTGCTCATCCATTTCTCTCTGCTTTAAACGCCCGAGGAGTTAAAACGCTCCAAGCACCCCCCGCCCGGCCTGCTTTTCGGGCCCCTTTAAACCGCTCTGAAATGAACTGTGAAGTTACCATTTGTGGGCGGGGAGCGCTGGGGCCCTGTGGACCAGAGACCCTGGCGTGACCGAGCTGGCAGTGTCCCCGAAGCAAAGCAGGCCCTCCAGAGTAGGCTCCCTGCCTCACCTACCCTCTTGGTTACCTGGCATAAAACTCAGATCTCAACTTACCTGTAGTGATGGGGTGAGACCCAGCACCCTTTTTTCTTTTACGTTCCGCACTCTGATTTGTTGGGGGATCATTTGTGCCCGTTCGTTATCTACAAACATTACGGTATCCTGTTAGCATTCCGAACAAGGGGCTGTTCATATATTTGCCTCCAATGATTTCCTGGAGGAACATGTGGAAGTAATAGCGAGAGGCGCAGTCACCCGAGCTGAAGATGCGCGAGAGGCAGGCGCGCGGAAGAGCGGGGGAAACGGGGCCCCCAGCCCGGCCCCAGGCGCCCTCCTCTCGAGCCCGACACCTCAAGATCCTGTCCTAGTTAGGCGCAGCACCGCGCCCCTTGGAGTACTTCTCTGCGACCCTCCTCTGCTCGCCGTCCCGTGTCCACCCTCCTGGGGAGGGAGGAGGCGGTGGCTGTTCGACGTGCCGGTCCCAGCCTGGCCGCCCGGGCCAGTCGGAGAGTGGGGGGTTGAGGGGAGGATGGACGACGACCCCCCCCCCAACTCCCAACAAGAGAATTCCAAAATCCGAGAAAGCCGGGAAGGTGAACGCGCTCCCCTCCCCCGCTCGCTCTCGGGAGCCCCGCTCCGCCCAGGTCTGGTTCCTGGAGCGTCAGCGCCCCCTTTCCCTCGCGAGCAGGATCGTCCTCTCCGGACGGCCGTCTCGCCTCGCGCCCTGGGCACAGGCTTTGGGGCTCAGCTTCCCACTCCAGGGCATTCGTAGAGTCCGACCCACGAGGCCGGAGGGAATGCAGGGAGGGTCAACATGCGCCCTCTCCCTGGACGCGGGGGTGGCAGACGTGTTGTAGCCGATTCCCCAAATGCCCAAGCCTGAGCTTTTTTGTTCTCGAGATGGAAGCCAGGGCAACCTCGCCCAGATAACCCCGAAAACAAAGGCACGACAAGATAAGTGACTCCAAGCGAGCAAAGGTCGTTCTGCAGGAGAACGTTGCAAACCTACACAGACCCTCAATTTTTGGTACCCCATTTGAGACTCCATCCAGTCTTTCCAAAAAAAAAAAAAAAAGCAAGAAAAAGACAAGAAAGAAAAAGAAAAAAAGCAAGCAAGCAAGAAAGAAAAAACCGTCCTTGTCATATTGGACTCAACAGTTTGCCTAATCCCATTAAAGGATTAGCAACCACACAGCACTTTCGCTAAGACCCCTGGTTCAAAAAGGCGCAAAAACCGCTTGGAGATTTCTCCCGAGGGCCCCGTTTCTAGTTGGGCTAGGAGTTTCCACCGAAGGGACATCTCTCGACTTCAGATTTATATTCTCTCTGGGCATTAACCGCAATTTTACATGTTCTTTTTTCTACTTTTCAAAGAGGGTACAAAACTATAGTAGTGTAGGAAGATAACCCCCAAACTGGGAGGCAAACTCATTCTGGAAATGATGGGCTGTTTGTAGTTCCACAAAACGTCTTTCCCGGCAGAGCATCAACACCTCCCCCTTCCACCCCCCCATCCCATCTGGTCTGCTTCTCCCCGCCCCCCAGTTGTTGTCGAAGTCTGGGGGTTGGGACTGGACCCCCTGATTGCGTAAGAGCGCAAAGCCCAGGCGCAATCTGGAGACTGGGAGACTCCGAGCGCTGGGAGTTGAGAGAAACTTTTATTTTGAAGAGGCCAATGTAAGGGGGGGGGCTTTATTTCCTGACAGCTATTTACTTAGAGAAAATGATTAGTTTTAGAAGGATGGACTATAACATTGAATCAATTACAAAACTCGGTTTTTGAGCCCGTTTACAGTTGGAGCTACCAGGAGAGAAACAGGAAGGGACCGCAGGAGAGAACTGGAGGCCGTGGACACAGTTTTTGCTCCATGTGTAGGATTTTCACTGCAGATTGACATACGAGGAGAAGGTAAGGAGCAGAAAAAATGATTTTTGTTTCTAAGGGAAGTCCCTGATCAGACTCTGGTGCTGGAAGGAGCGAAGTAACTTCAAACTTTAGGCGGTAAGAAAAAAAAAATAGAGTGAATTCCGGTTGTGTGTCCAGAGAGTAATTTTTTTTTTCAATAAACTCCACTTGGAGAGATAACCACAGAGTTAGAAAGTCTAGGGATTATAAAAAACACACACACACACATTTTCCAGACCTATTTTTAAAAGCAATGTTTTTCTAACAACCCTATGGCCTCCCAAAGAAATTGTTTAGGCTTACATTTTTGAGGTTTCTTCTGGGAGTGGGGGTGGTATTCGTGAGTACTGGGACGGGCACCAAGTAACGCTGGGGGTGGAGGCAGAGGTGTTTGCCCTCTTCTTGGCAGTGGGTCCTGGAAGGCGACAGGTTTTAAATGAGTGTTTTCATTCCTCGCCCGCGGTTTGGCGGGACAGCCCTGCAGCCGGTGGCGGGGAGCGCGGCTGGGGGACCAGGGGAGGTGGGGAGAGAGGAGCCCAGAGCGGGGCGCTGGAAGGGGTCCGGAGGCGGGGGAGGCGTGAAGGGCTCGGCTGGAGGAGGCCGGACTGCGGCACTGGCCGGGTGCACATGGCGCCAGCCGAGCGCGCGTAATTGCTGGACGGCGCTGCGCTTGGTGCGAGCCGGGGCCAGATGAAGCCCCGCGGCGGGGCGGCTGCAGGACAGGCCGAGGGGCGCGGGCTTTTGCGCGAGTCCGGGGTGCTCTCTCGAGCGGTGAGGTGCGAGGGAGAGCGGGCGCCCGCCCGGCAGTGCGCTCGGGTTGCACGCCTCGGCGCGGGGGCGACAGCGGCGGCGCGGGCGGGCGGGCTGGAGTAATGACAAACACATTTGGCCCCGAGTTAAGGAGTCGTCGTCGCCTCGCATTCCAGCAACTGGGATTTGAGGAATTTCGAGCTGCACTCCAAGGGGCCCTCATTGTGCGCGGTGGTCCCCCGCCCCCACCCGTCTCCGCGCGCCCCTTTCCTCGGTTAATCGTTTCTGCAACGCCCGGGGCTCTGCCGCGACTCAGTCCCCGGCCGCAGGCAGGAAAGGACGGAAGGTCTCCAGAAAGGTGCCGAACTTCTTGTGAGGAAGTTAGTTAGGGACGACTTGGAACCGGGGAAACTTGGCAGCAGGTAAGACAAAAAGGTCTCCCTGCAGCCTCTGCCTCGGGGCAACGGAGCTCTGCCCCCTCCCAGGGTCCCTCTCCAAGCGGGGATGCGTGGCACTGGCCGCCCGCGCTCGCCCTGCGCTGCGTGGTCCTCTCGAGTCGCCCTTCTCCTCTCCCTGCCGGCTTCAGCGCCGCCTGTGCGTATTCCTCCTCCGCCCGCCGTCGATCTCCGAGGAAATCGGTTTTTACACGTGAGATTAACGCCTCCCGGCAGCGGGCAGCGCCAGGGCGGCGTCCCTTTGGCTCTGAAACTGGGATCATTGGCTCTATTCGAAAGGGTGTCGCCAGCTCAGAGCAAGAGGGAGTGTGGCCCGACCAGAGAACGGTCGCCGGAGGGAGCCAGGAGTCGGGACCGCGCGGCCAGGTGTGCAGGAGCTGCGCGTAGCCGGGCCTGGCGCCTTGGTAGCGAAGGAGGTGCCGGGCTGGCGGGCTGTTCGCAGTGGTGCCTCCCGCAGCCTGAGAGCGGGGCCCGCACTTCGCTCCCCAGCCCTGCTGAGACTTCAGGGTGTGCAGAAAGGGTGTCTGGAAGGACTTGCCACTCGCTTGATCTGCCAGGGTGGGAGGCAAGCACGGATGGCCCCTATCACGTCCGGACCGCCCTGCGCCCGGCCGAGCTGCCTGCAAGAGCCCCGGGCTGGGCGGTGTGGGAAATGGCTTTTTGGCTCCGTGGCCGAATTGCTCAACGTTTTGGCCGACTCGCCTCGCCGCGGTCGCTCCCGACCAGAACTAGACAGATTTCTGGAGCAGGGGGAGGCATCCAGGGAAAACGAGGCACGACAGTCCTCAGCCACCCATCTCACCGGACTAACGTCCCCGCAGGAGGGGAGGAAGAGGCTCCCCGGGCGCGCGCGCCTCACTCGCTGCTGCGCTGGCTCCGATCTTTACTCCACCCTCGTTCCCTCAATTTGTCCAACCTGGACCCTGGCTCTGCGGCGTTGCATCCCCTCCCCTGTCTCTCTCTCTCCTCGGCCTCCTTTCCACTGTCCTCACGGTGGGGGGCCCTCCCTCGGCTCCACGACAGACGTGGGGCCGACCAGCTTCTCCTCGACGCCTTGATCAGTCCCTGCGTCGGAGCTCTCGCCGGGTCCTGCTTTTGGATTGACCCAAGTGCAGCCAGACCTTGCTCACGAGAGCTGGGGGACGGGAGGAGAGGGGGGCGCCGGGACTGAGCCCGTCGCTGGCCCCCGGTGCCCTGGCTCTTGCTCCAGCCCTTGGATCGAGAGGGACTCAAGCAGAGCCCGGGCTCCCAAGCGCTCGGGCCCTGGGCCGCTTTCCTCCCGGGACGCGGGCTGGGGCGGGACGCAGGGGGAGGGGCTTCGGGCCGGGCTTTCCAGCTGCAAAGGCGTCTGGCGCCGAGGCGGGCCCGTTTGGTGCCTCCTGGGGACAGACCGTGGGCGGCGCGCCTCGCCGGGACGCGTTTTGGGGACGTGGTGGCCAGCGTCTTCCTGCAGACCCGGGCAGGCGGGACTCCCTCTGACCTCCAAGGAACTGCGACCAGGTTACTTGTTGCTGGTGGAAAAGTGGCAATTCTGGGGAAAGAGCTATAAAAGCCGGCTCGGTGACCGAGAGGTGCGGCTCTCAGCGTCCCTCGCGTCCAGCTTTCGGGGTCCGCCCACAGCATCAGCCCGAGGAGTGGATCTTTCGGGCTCGGCCCGGGTGCGAGCTGCAGGGTGGGGGGCACATTGCGTCTCCCCACTGCGCTCTAGTCCGGGCTCTGCCGATGCTGGTCTGGCTGAAGTGGCTCGGCGGCATTTCCTTTTGTTTTAAACTGAACGGCAGAGCAGGCATGGGTTGGAAAAGTAGGTGGTAGGAGGAGAGAAAGGGAACCTCGGATTTGGGGTGCCTCCTGTCCTGCCTCCCGCTGCAGTCCCCCTCCCCTGCGACAGGGAGCGAGAGGCGCGGGTGGGCGCGGGTGTGGGCGGGACAGCGCGGCACGCGCGGGTGTCGCCCCAGGTGGGCACCGGGGAAGGCCGGGTTCTTAAAAGCCGAGGGGGCGCGGGCCCCGCTCGCCCCTGCCTCCCCGCGAGCCGCCGCCCGCGGCCATGCGGCTGTCAGGCCCATAGGAGGCGCTGGCGCGCGCCTGTAACCCTAAACCCCTGCGCCCCTCTCCCCCGCCGCGCCCGGCCCCCGCTCTGCTCTCAGCCGAAAACAATGCGAGCGCCGAGCGTCGTGCCTGGGGCGCGGCGGCCTCCGCGGCTGTGAGGTCGGGAGCGCGGCTAGCAGGGGCGCGGGTCCCGGGCAGCCGGGCGTCGCCCCCGACCCCGGGGCGACTGGGCCGCGGAGGAGGCGGGAGGGAGAGCGGGCCGAGCCGGGCCTGCGTGGGTGTGGCGGGGTCGGGGCCGGACGGTGCCAGCGCGGAGCCTCCCCGGCGGAGGTCGGCTAGCCGCGGCCCCGGCTGCGCTGTCGGGGACCCGGACCCGAGCGAGCGGGTAAGATTCGCGGGGCTACCGCGCCCTCTAGCGGGCCCCGGAGCGCGGCTGGCGGAGCGGAGCGCTGGGACCCGGGGCCAGCCCTGGGCTGACCTGGGCCACCTTCCCCCGCCCGAAGCCTCCAGGGGAAGCCTCGCAGGCGCTGTGCGCGCCCGGGAGACGCTGCGTGGACGAGAGCGGCCGAGGTCCCCGGATTTGGAACTGGGAGCGGGGGCGTCATTTTATCTGGATGCGGGAGAAGCGAGGAAGGTGGAGGAGTCGGGCCCCGCGCGCTCCCGGGGTGCAGGCGCCGCCTTCCGCGTCCCAGCGCCCCGGTAGGTTCCCCTGCCGCGCGGGCGGCCCGTTGCTGCTTGTTTGTTTCGCGACCCCGCGTTGTCGTGCAACGGGACAGTCGTTTCCAATCAGCCCGGCTCTCGGGCTGCACGGCCGTCGCAGCCCCGGCGGGCGGGTGTACGAGGGGTGACCATGGCCCGGCAGCGTCGTCTCCCAAGTCCTGAGGCCCCGCTGCCCTGTCGCACCGGCTCCCGGCGAGGGTGACGGGGATGCGCCGCGCGCCCCTCGCCAGTTCCCCTGGGGCCCCGACCACACTGAGACATTTTCGGAGCAGTGTTCTTATTCCTGCTTCCACTCCATGGGCTTTTACCTGTGGTCACCACGAAACCTAAACGTACAACAAAAGAAGGGAAAAGATTGGAAGTTAAGATTTGGGACGTTTTAGCTTAGAATTCACGTCCGCGTCTCCGGGGACCCCCGGGATGCTCGTCCTCGGACCAACACTGCCATCTGCTGGCCACTCTCGAGAACTGCCACGACCCTCTGGGAGAACGGGCTTCGTGGAGATTCCGAGCAAATAGTTGCCGTAGGAAGATGCATTTTTCGCCCGTTAGGACCGTAAAAGATCGTGACTGATTTTCTTTTCCTGCAAAGCTACAAGAATCGTTGGGCAGACATCATTTCTTCTGTGGACATTAGTGTTGTTTTTCTCCTTGGTTGTTAGTCCTTTTCATTAACATATTGGACATCTGATTATCAGCGCAGGCCTGTGTTCTGGTTTATGAGTGAGATTTAGTGTGGGGGCGTGGGGACCCCAAACCTATGCTCAGATGTGCTCCAGGCTGCTACTCCTAAGGTTGTCACCTTAGGAGTCACACCCGTTTGGTGACAATCAAGAGGATGTGTCACTTTAGTCGCCTGTGGTTAAGTATCTGGTGCAGGGGGAGGAGAACGGTTTATGAGCTCAGATTGTCCCATAAAATGCTCCTGTGTAAAAATACTCCAGCCCCCGCCCGTCCCTGGAATGTCTGACGGAGCTCTGGGAGATCAAAACAACAAAACAGGCTCTGGTGGGTTGCGGAGGTCCTGGTAAACACCCTCTGCTGGGAAACAGGGAGAAGCTGCCACCAGTGTAGACCTGCACTCGGGTTGCCTGGGCTGGAGTTATGAGACCGAGCAGAACGTTTGTTGCAGAGAAAAAAAGTAAGATGTGTAATTTTCACAGTTAGAATTAACTTAGGAGAGCTGGAATTAGCTGAACCTCGGAAATTTGAATCTTGAAGTCATCGGTGGCTTTGGGGCCTGTGAGGGAGCCTCCCGGGGCCTGTAATCATGCGAGAGTTGGGTGAAACTCAATATTCTATAGTTTTGCAGCGGGATGCACTGTCTGGTTGGTGATTGGGAAGCTGGCTCTCTGGCTTTGTGAGAAGAATAGTGCTTAGTTCTTCTGGAAATAGAGGCTACGCTCTGGCTTTTCATGCTGTAGAGTCACGATCAATGGCTCTTCACTTCTGTTTGCGTGGGAGGAGATAGCCCTCTGTGAAAGAGAAAGCATAGTAGCTGCAAACAGATTTGTATATTTGGTTCATCCTAAAGTGGTTTTTTTTTTAAGACAGAGTCTTGCTCTGTCACCTGGGCCAGAGTGCAATGGTGTCATCACAGCTCACAGCAGCCTCAAACTCCTGAGCTCAAGCAATTGTCCTGCTTCAGCCTCCCAAGTAGCTGGGATTATAGGCGCATGCCACCACGCCTGCCTAATTTTTCTGTTTTTTGTAGAGTTGGGGTCTTGCTTGCTCAGGCTGGTCTTGAACTCCTGACCTCAAGTGATCCTCCTGCCTCAGCCTCCCAGAGTGCTGGGATTACAGGCATGACCTGGCCCTAAAATAGTTTTTATAGCTATACCAGGCTGGAGGTAGCAAGGGTAGGAGTGGACTGCTGGCCCAGGCAGAATCAGAGTTCAGATCCACTTCTCCAGTAGACAGGAGATATAGGGCAAGTCACATGGCCTCTGGGGCCTCACTATCTTTCTTAGTAAGGAGAAGTTGAAGTAGCTACCTCTGACATGCTTCTCATCTAAAACATCTTAGACATCTGCAGAAGAAGAGTCAATATGAAAACGAAATCACTTTCAATTAAGCTGTCTAGTCCTTATAATAATGCAGTAGGGCGAGCACGCTAGTCAGTTCTTATTAGCCCTGATTTATAGAAGAAGAGACTGAGGTTCTGTGTGGATCCCAAAGTGTCATATTTGGGGTCAGTACCTAGTCCAATCTGATTTCCATCATATCTTCTGAGAGCCAGTATAAGAAGGACAAGATTTAGATGGGGAAACCACAAATCACAGTGAACATGGTAGAAGTCTCTTTTCCTGGTTTGTTTCTCTAACTGTGGCAAATGCTTTTTGAGCTGTGATTACAGAGGATTGAGGCTGAAGTTCAACATATAGTTGGCATGAGAGGAATAATTATGATTTTTTAAAAAAATGATTTGTATAAAATCCATTGTTCCTCCCTGCAAAGTGGTTTGTTCACAGTGACTCTTATAGTACCATGTTCCTTAGAATTTGGAACCTCGGTTACTTACACTTGCAAATCTGACTTCTGGATGAGCTCCAGGCTAGGAGTTACTAATCAAGGATGAGCATTTACTCCCAGAGTAGACAAGTCTTGCCGGAAATGGCAAGGCTCACTCTCAGACTCTCAGTACAGGACCAGCACATGAGCAGAGTGTCAGTCTCTCTTGTTCTCCATTACCTCCCTGTGGGGCAAACACTCTGCTGTTATTCACGAGTAAATTGTCCAACATACAGATGAGTAATGACATGAAACCTCACAAATGCGCCTGGATTTCTAGCCAGGGAACCAGTGTTATCAGAGAAGGGAGTTAGAAATCTTAAGCAAACACATGTTGATTCTCAGCATTTGCATCATTATCGCTTGCCCACGGGCCCTGTTTTCATTGCCCACTTTGTATATCAGTAAATAATCCTCCCTGGCAGCGGGTCCACCGTATCTGGATGCACAGAAGGAAATCTGCTGGGGCCTGGCCAGGGCGAAACACTCCCGAGAGCCTGGGCTGCAAAAGCAGCAAGCCCCTCTTGAGCCCGGGAGTACTTTCAAGATGCATCGTTGGCAAGCCTTGCTAAAGAAACGCAGGATATAGATATGATAAAACCCAAGACACCGAGCTGGCTCTGGAGGCCTCCTTTGAAGTTAGCTAAGTGGATTATCGGTGGGAGGCTGATATTTATATGTACAAACACACAGGCGTTACTGCTAATTGTGGTAAATCAGCCTGGCCAGCCTGGCTCTGGGGCCCTGCTGTGCCCGCCACAGTGGCAGCAGCAGCGTGGAAACCCTGCATCCCGGGCACATGCCAGGAACCCCGGGAGCCATCAGCCACTCAGCACTGCGCAGATTGCACTTGGGCTCACAGCGCTGCGATTGGGCTTCTCCCGCTGTCCTGAGCAGGAAAGGAAGGGGGGCTCATTTGCATTAGGAAACAGTGGGGTGGGGGCGGGACATGGCTGAAACACCCAGCTTCCCTTGAGAGAGACTCTACTGCGGCGGAGTGAAGAGAACATAGCTTTTTGCATCTTTTGCATCATGCAGAACCCTGGCCCTGCCACCATCTGTGTGACTTCGGGTCATTTGCTAAACCTCTCTGAGCCTTGACTGCTCCTTCTTAAAATCCACTTAAAATAATCACAGCATTATTGTTAACAAACATAGCATAGACACGAACACTTTGGCTTAGTAAATAATGGTTTCTCTGTAGCGTGCAATGATCTCGCCTGTGAATAGCCACCTCGCTTCAGCCTGGGCGACACAGCATGACCCCCAACTCTAAATAAATAAATGCAATACATCAATACAATTTAAAAAAATTGATGGTTTCCCATTCTCTCTTTTTTTTTTCTGTCTAGCCCACCTGCTTCCCCTTCCACCATTCCACCTTTCGCTCTGTCCTTTTTCCTCCTCTGTTTTCCTGGTGGAATTCAGTAAAGCAGAAATCTGAATTTTGCCAGTAGATCACCTTGAAGCAAACATACATGGTCGGGCACCACCAAAACTGCATTCAGGCTGTTCTTTGCTGGATCCTCTCCAACCAACCAACCAACCAACCAAAAAACCCCCAAACATAAAAAGCGTAAAAACTCAGGAACCCAACTAGGGGTACACAGAGGAATCCATTGAATTTTTCTTTTCTTTTTTTTTTTTAAAGACAGTTTACTCGGAAATCATGTGCACAGACCTTCATTTTCAAAGTAAAGAACAGGACAAATGGAGTCCCACTGGGCTCACGTCATTGCGTGAGCTGGGCAGCAACTCATTGAAGTTGACCCTTCCGTCTGCTGCGTCCTCTCCACACGGGCACTCAGCCTCATTTTTCTCCCCCGTTTTCCCTCCCTTCTTCTCTTTCATTACTGCCTCCTCCTTTTGTGCCTGACCCTGACTATTGACGCCTTGTGAGCCTGGCTGGGAACCCACCGGGTTATTTTTTTTTTTTTTTTTTTTTTGAGACAGAGTGTCACTGTGTTGCCGGGACTAGAGTGCCGTGGGCTCAAACTCCTGGGCTCAAGTGATCCTCCTGCCTCAGCCTCCCGAGTAGCTGGGACTAACAGGCATGCACCGCCATGCCTGGCTAATTTTTGCTATATATTTTTAGTTGTCCAATTAATTTCTTTCTATTTTTTTAGTAGAGATGGGGTCTCGCTCTTGCTCAGGCTGGTTTCGAACTCCTGACCTTGAGCGATCCTCCCGCCTCGGCCTCCCAGAGTGCTAGGATGACAGGCGTGAGCCACC
>CAUYRT010016201.1:0-76238 GCA_963574885.1 Lepilemur ruficaudatus | reverse complement strand
TCCCAGCTACTCGGGAGGCTGAGGCAGAAGGATTGCTTGAGCCCAGGAGTTTGAGGTTGCTGTGAGCTAGGCTGATGCCATGGCACTCTACAGCCCGGGCAACAGAGTGAGACTCTGTCTCAAAAAAAAAAAAAAAAAAGTTAGCATACAGAAGGACAAAACACTGCCTAGCTATAGTAAGAGCTACATAAATGGCTATTATTGCTATTGTTAGGAAGACATGATGTAGAGAAAATAAACCACTGTGATCTTGAAAAAGAAATTTCTTATCTAGTCTGTTACTAAAAAGGCCTAGCTGTGCCCTTGTGCAGCTGGCCTTTCTGCACATACAATTTGACATACAGCCCTACTGCCTGCGATTTGGGCTCGAATGAACACTCTTCTCCACTAAAGAAAGTGAGTGTTTATGAAGAGTAATCGATCCCAAGTCCTGCAGCAGGGGAAAAGATAGTCACGATGGGTCTGGGACATCTTTTCCCAAAACATAAGGGCATATTAAAAAATGCCTGGGGTAGTTTTAGAAGTACATGGAAACTTAAAGAAGCTTCTACTAGACAAGTCTGACAGTTTGGGCATCAAAAAGAAAAAAAAAACAAAACAGAAATTAGTCCTTCATAAGTTGAAATACGTTCTCCTGGTTTTTTGTTGCTTCGTGTTTTAATATCTGGTTGGGCTAGACACCCCCACTGGTTATCTTTTTTATTTTATTTTTATACTTTCTCTAGCTTTTGCTTATTTTTTCATTTTAATTTTAGAATTAGCTTATCTATTTCTAAGAAAAATTCTGCAGGTTATTTTTATTATAAATGACTTAATGTTGACTCGTATCTTAAGAACAAATACATAAAGAATTTTTGAAAATAATTAAGAAAAAGAATAATATAACCCAATAAAAATGGGAAAAAATATAAAAAGATATAAAGTACATAAAAATGAGAAGATAGAAGAGATAATGGTAACATTAATTGACACTATGAAAAGAAATTATATGTATAAAGGACAGGGTAGGCATGAAACTCTTGTAAATTTTTAATTTTTAACTATAAGAATCTATTACCTACTAAAAAATGAAGTTATAAAATGAATGTAATCATGGCTAATTGGAACAAGTTGAATACGTATAAACCCTAGTTATGACATGCAAAAAGAGAAAATTAAGATATAGAACATGAACTAATATAAAAACAGGTGAATATAATAAGATATATTTAATTTTTTACCAATTTAATACATAGGAGAGTACTGATACTTAATGGAAAAACACCAATGCACTTAATGTAGATGAATTTTTTTTCCATCTGTATAAGTAGAAAAAGGTATGTATGGGGAAGTCTAAGTAAGAAACATGGTTTCACAAAGGTAGCATATATTCCATGAAGTGGAGGAAGTTCCAAAGAATGCCTATAAGAAGATGGATAGGTCATTGTCTTGAGAGGAGAGCTGATTGTGCGCCCTGAAACCCTCCCAGCTCCTGGGAGTAGAAATCTCTGGATGACTTTGCTAAGTATAGTGAGGTGCTCAGAAAGCACAATAATGTATTTGATGAAGTACACTGGAACAGCCTGTGACGAAGACACGCATGTGGTAAAGAAGAGAAGTATCAGGATTCCCAGCAAGGTGCAGACTTTAAAAGTTCCACCAATGCAATATGGGAAGCTTGACCACAGCCACAAAGAACCACAGACCCAGGACTCACTCACTGTAGAGGGAACAAGATCCTATATAAAAATCAGGCAGTTACTTAAAACATTTACCCTGTCTGGTCTGAGATGATATTCTCTCTCTCTTTCTGCTCTGGTAAGATTACAGTAACCCTGAGTAGCCATAGAGATGAGTCGGAATAATGACTAGGAAGAAATCTAATATAGAAGCAATCAATAATCAAATCAATTAGCAAAGAATCATTCAATAATTTGTACTATAGTGGCTCTTGGCAATTGTGTATGTGTGGTGGCGGGATAGGGATGAGAACAAAAACCAATTTACCATAGAGGGGTAGTATAAGATCTTTGCGGTAATGGAATCCATATCTTGATTGTGATGTAGTTATGTAAAATTATACATGTGATAAACTGCACAGACTTATATACAAACATACAACACACATACACAAATGAAATGCATGTAAAACTGATGAAATCTGAATAAGGCCTGGAGAATGTACCAATGCCAATCTGCCAATTTCCTGGTTATATACCAGATATTATTACCCATGGGGGAACACTAGGTCCAGGGGATCTCACTATTTAATTTTTGTAATTTACTGTGAATATAATTATTTGAAAATAGAAAGTTAAAAATATTTAACTCTATGCCAAATACTATGAATGAAAATAATATTCAGATGGATCACAGAATTAAATAAAACTCCAAAAAATAAAAGGAAAACTTAAAGTTTAGATGGGTTCTTGAGTTGAGAGGTGTTAAGTATTTGGTTTTATCTGGTCAGAGTCCTTAAAAACAGAGAGCCCAAAATTTTAAATGTGAGATTTCCCATAAAAAAACAGATTTCTGGTTTCTTATGAGAAATAGCAAAACTAATACCGTAGGAATCATGTGGCTGAACAGAGCAGCAACCGGCCTCTTCAGACAGGGCACACACTCTCCAACTCCCCACAGGCCTCTGGTTGGCATGCCCATTTCCACTATGTGCCCAGACTCCACCGATATTTTAGTTTTTATCCCTACTGTAGCAGGGATAAATTTTATTCTCTCATGTTTCATAAATCTGAAAGTGCTTGAAAAAATTTTGAAGAGAAAGTGCTGCATTTGACTACACAAAGGGCAAACAAAACAAAAAGAAATACAATAAACTGAGAAGAGTTCATAACTTTTAAATGATTTTTATTATAAAAGGAGAAATTGTGGGGCAGAAATGTATCATGGGAAAGTGTCTGCTATTCTTTTGTTGCTCATATATTTTAGCTACTTCAGGAAAATAATTCTGGAAAAAAAAATCAACAGGCAAGTAAATATAGAATTGTTAAAGGTAAAATGAAGTTGGTATAAAAAGTATACCCTAGTAGCTGAGAATGTGTGCTCTGGAACCTGACTTTTGGGATGTGGGGCCATTTTTCCTCACACTAGCTTTTGTTCCACTGGCAAGTGACTTGCCTTCCTTGGATCTCACATTTGCCATCCATAAAGTAGGGATACTATTACTATCTACTTCACGAGATGTTGTGATGAGCAAACTAGATATGCATGTAAAATGTTCAGCACAGTTCCTCGAACCTAGTATGTGATCAATAAAAATGAGAGCATTGTTGTTATGAGCATAAATCCAACCCCCTTACCTTACTTATAAAAGGCGACTCTACTCCCAGCCTCCCTCTCAAAATCTCTCACTGCTCACCATTCATTCATCACCTCCTTGTCAATATCACTTTTCTGTTGGCTCCTCTAACAAGTCCAGATCTTTCCTTCCTCCTTGCATTCACTGTTGCTTCTTCCTGGCTCTTTCATTAGCTGGCTCCTTCCAGGGCCTCCCTTCATTGTAGCTCAAATGTCATTAAGAAAGGTTTCTGCTAGTTATTGCACCTTCTCATTTATTTCATTCACATTTATTATTTATTTATTTACTTGCTGCTGTAGGAGAAGGTGGACTCTAGAAGGTCCACAAAGGCAAGAACAGGTTAAGCCTCAGCATCTTAAACAGATGCTCCTAGGAGCTGCACAATGAACATCTGTGGAATGAATTTCTCAGGATTAAACTACAAGACACTGAGGAAGAAACTGTAGATTTTATGTCCAAACAGCAAATAATATTTTGAGCTTAAATGTTTAATTCTGATTAATGTCCCATAAAGTTCACAAGAAAATCCAATCATATAATTATATTAGGAAAGAATATTTGGGACACAGAGACCAGCAAAAGCACAACAACAAAAAATAATGCCATTTTGATAAATATTAAGCAATCTAATTAGACAGCCACCATACCTACTTCTGTGTAACATTTTGACCCGCAAATTATGCCTTCACATCATAAAGGCAGCTCTGTGATTACAGCGATCACCACAGTTAAAAAGCTTAGAAACAGAATGAGTGAGTAAATCAATGTGGAAGACATAATTACCATATTCAAAGATGACAGGATGCTGGTTGTTATCTACAGTCCAATATAGTTATTAAAAAAATAGGAAAATAGTAAGAAGAACCAGAAAGTCAAGTTGCTTCGCTTTTCACAGTTGAAATAAAAAAATGTGCCTAAATTTAGAAAGCTTTCTTATTTTCTGGTTTTATTTGAATTTGAAGATTTTCAACATTTAGACGGTTTTTACTAATCATCGGTCATGATCCTAGTGTCTTATGTCACTGAAAATATTTAAAAGCCTATTTTTATGAGAAATAATCAACTGTGCTAAACTAAGCTGAATCTTTATAATTAATTTAGAACAGCAGCAGAATACTCTCTCTTTTTTTTTTTTTTTTTGGAGACAGGGTCTTGCTCTCTTGCCCTGGCTACAGTGCAGTGGTTTCATCATAGCTCACTGCAACCTCAAACTCCTGGGCTTAAGCCATCCTCTTGCCTCAGCCTCCTGAGTACCAGGGACTACAGGCATGCACCACAACACTTGACTCATTTTTCTCTCTCTCTCTTTTTTTTTTAGAGATGGGGTCTCCTTCTTGCTCAGGCTGCAGCATAATATTCTTAATATAGCCAAAGTGAGTTAACAATCTCCAACTCATTGTACTATGAGATTTAATTTGTCATGTTCCTTATCTGTACAGAATGCTATAATAATACTTTCCAAAAAAGTCCTCTTACGAAAAAAAATTTATCTTTCTCTACTCCTTCAAAATTTAGCTCAAATCTTTTTGTAGTCTATATACTTCACACTAGTGTAATCTAAGTATTTATTTGCAATTCAATTTGTTTTAAGTTGGTACTAAGGGGGTTGGTTGTTAACGATGTAATATGTTTAATTGTTTTGTCCTATTTACAATTCAGTTTGCAAATTCCTTAAGAACCTGGAGCTTAATTTCTGATACTTCTCCTTTATATTATTATATTTTTATTTTTTTTGGACAAATGAGATCTCTCAGTTTTGGCTTCACTTTTTTATCAGTAAAATGAGAGAATTAGTGTAGAACATTATTTTCTAACCTTCAGGTCTCTGTCCACCAAAAGTGGCATTATATATATATATATAAATGTATATATGTGTGTATATATATATTAATGGAATACAGTAGAGGAGAATGGATTAGAACAGAAAATGGAATACATCACATGTAGTAAAGGTAAAAGTTGTGAAATTTTTGTTTTTAGTATTTAGGGGTGTGTGTGTATGCAGTGGGTCTTGATGTATTATGTTTTTCTAAATGTGGGTTTGCAGTCAAGAAGTTTGAAAACCACTAGGGATAGAAGATCTTTAGGTTTCTTAAATATCCAGATTCTGTAATTTCTAAGGCACTTGCTTAGATGTTAATCTTTCTTCTTACATCATTGTTCATTAAGAACTATTACTGAAGTACTGGCAATTTTATCCAGAGAAGACGATTAAGAAAACAATTTAATAGATAAGCACATTAATGAATACAAAAATGTTCATTACTGAGTAAAACTTGCAAGAAATAGATTTCTAGCAATTTCTTTTTCTCAAAACAATCAAAAAAGCCAAAACTTAAGTTCCATAAAACTTTTCAATCTAAAACACCCATAATCTAAGTATAACTACAAAGAAAAAAAGAACAAAAGGTACTATTGAAAAACTAGTGTGTAACTTGTGTCCTATTACCTTATTCTAAAGATTAACATAAAAATATCTAAGTTCAGATTTCTAGAGGTCCTTATAAAAGAAAAATACATAACTTCAAAGAATTCTCTACAGATAAAATTTGAAGAATGATATCTAGATATGAAGGTTTAATTATATTTAGGTTTTTTATACCTTCAGTACCGTGGCCTCTTAGGTTTCTGACATATGTTTGTTTAAAAAAAGAAAAGAAAATCCGGCCAGGCATGGTGGCTCACGCCTGTAATCCTAGCATTCTGGGAGGCTGATGCGGGAGGATCACTTGAGGTCAGGTGTTCAAGACCAGCCTGAGCAAGACAGAGACCCCGTCTCTACTAAAAAGAGAAAGAAATTAGCCAGACAACAAATATATAGAAAAAATTAGCTGAGCATGGTGGCACATGCCTGTAGTCCCAGCTACTTGGGAGGCTGAGGCAGGAGGATTGCTTGAGCCTAGGAGTTTGAGGTTGCTGTGAGCTAGGCTGATGCCATGGTATCCTAGCCTGGGCAACAGAGTGAAACTCTGTCTCTAAAAAGAAAAAAAAAGGAAAGAAAATCCCAAGCAAATAGTCACCCCAATCTGTTTCCACTATCAACCTCAACAGGAATGACAAATGTGTAGTACATTATACTTCCCTATTCAGCACCCATCACAGATACCACTAAATGAACATCATATTCTTTCCAGTTGAGCTTTTTCCCAACCCAATGCTCAAGGAAGCTAATATCAATCAATGGGTTGCTAAGAGAAAACATTTTCTTGTCTGGCCCAGGCCAGAATCTATGGCATGATTAGTATGGAAACAAAGTTGCCATTTCTCACACACACACACACACACACACACACACACACACACACACACACACACACCACCCAACTGGCTAATACATACGTGCTTTCAGAAAGTTGGCTGATTTTGATTACAATTATGCATGATATAGTCAGCAACTCTAGCCTTTTATTGTGTTTAGTTCCTAAAGTTACTTGATTTAATGAAACTCAATTCATATTCCTTAAACTCAAGAATTAAGGTGATCTATAGAAGACAGATATCTGGTTCTTATGATCTCCCTCTCTGCTTCCTTTTAAACTCATTCTCCCATCAAATGGCTTAGTAATGGAAATGATACATAATATGTGATGTGTTCTGCATTAAAACATACAATAAGTATATGCTATTTATGGATAACAGAGTATTGAGGGTGAAAGAGAAAACATAAAAGCCTAGTCTAATCCAACAAAAAGCACCGAAAGCCTAGCTTGAAAAATGAAAACTTAATTTTTCCTTTTTTCTCATCAATATCGTTTCATATCAAAAGTTAAAGTTTATGAATTATTGAATTGATGAGTAGATTTGCCCCTTTAAATCATCTACCTTTGCCTCTGAGAAGTCATGTCACTTCCTCTTTATGTCAATGTCATGCATGGCAGAGTTGCCACAATCCGCTTTGGCCACTAAAGCTCAAGTCACTCGGAGCCATCAAATCAATTATAACAGCCGCTGCTGTCTTACAACGGCAACCAGTGATTGATAACAAAACCTGTCTGCTCTCAGTTCTCATCTGACAGCAACAACCGTGTCCCTGCCTGCTCTTACTGGCATTTGTCATAAATCAATAGCAATTCCACCTTGCAGAAAGGTGCTGGTGACTCTCTTCAGTCTATCTGGTCTCATTTTATTTTCAAATTTTAAAAATATAACTATTAGGCAAGATTAATGCCAAAAGTTTATTTCTTGATGTGTTTAATATTACATGCTAATAATCTCATATTACAGGGTCCCCACTTAAAAAAAAAATTAAACACCACAGCAGAATGCTCCTATCCTATAATTCAATTTCTAAAGTGAATCACTCAAACTTTGAAAGAGGAAATTTTACATTCTAAAGTTGTCATTTTATATTTAGCAGAGAACAATGATATTTTCTTTCAAGTTATTCTGATCTGATATCATGTTTTTAATCAAAACTCAGGTACTGGGACTATAGGTAAATAAAATAAGCATAAAATCAAGGAGGTTTGTACCAGCCATCCAGTATAAAAAGAACATATCCCAGTGAGTAAGACAGTAACAGTTCTACTAACTCTAAATTTCAATATATGTGGGTTTACAAAACTTGTATTAAATTTTGGTTTAGCCAAAAATCTGTGCAACCTTGAGTAAGTTACTCTCAGCCTCACCTTTCTCTCATTTGTAAAAATGGATTTACCTCAACAAGCCTATTTTGAGTTCCAAATGAATTAAGCTGTACAACAAAACACTGGGCATACAGTAGTTGCTCATTAAACATTATTTTCACTTCCTCTTTATACATAAACCCTTACCTTCAAATACCTTCCACGTTTAGTTGCCATCCTCAGAAATATACAAGGCTTATCTTCTTCATTTAAAGTTTAAATTAGCAAATTATAGAATTCCCTGCCCAGAACTGGTACTCTGGTGACAATGGTATGAGGTCATTTTAATAGAGATCTTGGTCAAAAAGGTGACCTGCCAAAGAGCGGAGACCACAGCAGTAAGAGGATGTGGGTGTGTGGGGTGGGGGCGGGGTCAGAAGTTGCCAGCTGAAGGAATAGGAAAGGCTCCGCAGAGGAGTTTCCAGAGAAACCTTGAGCTTTATGCACCGGCCACACCCAGAGCATGCTGACTTGCCAAAGCAGCACCAAATTGCTTAAGAATTGTTTTATTCCCTTTAGCTCTCTCCTCTTTCCGTACACTGGGGAGGAAGGGGATATTATGCGAGGCAGGCATCAGCCAAGATAGATTTGCCCTACTGTCAAACACTAAGACTACTAAGAAGAGAATATGCACAAGGGAATATATTTCTCAGCAGATTAAAACCTATAATCCCACTAATCCATTAAGGTGTCTGTAAGTGGCACTACTTCAAAAATCTACTCCTTCATATAACAGCTTGCAGCACCCATAAGGGAATTCTTTAGATTAAGTCAGTTCTGCATCTGTTCCAATAACTATTACAGCCTGCTTGAAATGTGTCTTCCCGAATTTTGGAAACTCAGTTCAACCACTGTATATATTTACCTATATGCCTCCTTGTATTCTGAGATATTTTCACTAACACATTATTTGCCTGTAAAAACTTGACTATGTTTACAACCAATGGCTTTCTCACTTTTGGAAGCTTTTATTTCTCTATCTCTCTTTCTCTTTTTTTTTCTTTTTTCTTTTTATAGAGTGAGGCAATACAATTTCATATATTAAGAACACTTCAGCGTTGACATTTAAATGCCCTCCTTACTGGCCTCCTGTCTTTCCTGATGATGCTCTAAAGAACTTCCCTCGTGCTGAGGTCCAAAGTATCAAAATTAACAACTGTTAGTAGAGGGATTAGTAAAGGGATTTGAAGGTTCGAATTTGCATTTTGTTAAGAATGTGATCCTCTAGAATAATGTGCTGTATAAAATAAACTAACTATGTTCCATCTACTGAATTGCAATTTGAATCTTGAATGTATTTGGCATCCTAATATTGAACTGTCGGAGGCTACGTGGTACAGTATAAGAAAACACATCAGACACAAGAGTCCAAAATTCTTTAGTTCATATGTAGCAATGGGACCTGGTGGCTTAAGTCCTCTGATCATTCATTTCCTCATTTGCTAATTGGGAACACTAATATCAACGTGTGCCCTCACTCTGCTCTTGTGAGCATCACTGATAATAACACCAGTACAAGTAGCATCAGAAGTACAATGATACCTACAGTCTTTCGTATCTACTTAAGCATTACTCTGGGCTAGGCATTCTGTAAAAAACTTTAAGTACAGAATTTATTTAGTACTTCCAGATTCTACAAAATATGTTTATTTTATGGATTTTATTAAGGGAACTGAGGCACACAGAGATTAAATACCAAGTAGGTTGGGCACAGTAACTTACACCTGTAGTTCCAGCACTTTGAGGGGCTGAAGTGGGAAGATCGTTTGAGGCTAGAGGAGTTCAACTAGCCTGGGCAACATAGTGAGACACTGTCTCTACAAAAATTAAGAGAAAGTAGCTGGGTGTGGTGACACACACCTGTAGTACTAACGACTTGGGAAGCTGAGGTGGGAAGACTGCTTGAGCCCCTGAGTTCAAGAAAGAAGTGAGCTATGATGGTGCCCGTGTACTCCAGCCTGGGCAAAAGAGTGAGAAATTTTTAAAAAATCAAGTAAACATTAAAGCTGAGTTTTGAACCTAAAGCTGCTTATCCCAATGTGCATCCTCTTTATCACAGTGCCTCACTGATTCCTGCAGAGCACTACAAAAATACAACGGAGGACTCTGGAAAATATACACTCAGCCCTCCCAATCCAGGAATTCAACAAACCACAAATCAAAAATATTTAGGAAATAAAAATCCACAAAGTTCCAAAAAGCAAAACTTGAATTTTCCATGTACCAAGTACTATTAATACTTGAACCCATGTGAAGTGATATGTAGGCATATTATTTGGTATCTCCCAAAGTATATGGGAGAATGTATGTAGGTTATATGCAAATACTATGCTATTTTGTGTAACGGATTTGAGCATCCATGGATTTTGGTATCCACTGGGGGTCCTGGAACTAATCCCCCACAGATACCAAGGGATGACTATGCTTACATGTCAATAATGAAAATTTAGTAGATATTCACCATTCACATTAAAAAAAATTTTTATTTTTATTTTTATTTTTTTGTCAGAGACAGGTTCTTGCTCTGTCACTCAGGCTAGAGTATGGTGGTAAGACCATAGTTCACTACAGCTTTGAATTCCTGGGCTCAAGAGATCCTCCTGCCTCAGCCTCCTGAGTAGCTGGGACTACGAGCAAGCACCACAGGATCTGCCTATATTTTTTGAAATACTTTTTGTAGAGATGGGGTCTCGCTATACGCCCAGGCTGGTCTTGAACTCCTGGGCTCAAGTGATCCTCCTACCTCAGCCTCCCAAAGTGCTGGGATTATAGACATGAGCCACTGTGCGTGGCACTTTTCATATTTTTGATATTTTGTATAAACCAATTTACCTACTTATTTGATGCTACTTTGCAGAATCATTTCAGAATATTCTTTCTTTGTTTCCTTGGAAAACACATCCCTGTCTAAGAAAAATTAAGGAACATTTTAAACATAGCAGTTAGGAAATACCTATTTTGAAGTCAGAAAGATCTGAGTTCCAATCCACCTCTACCATATTCTACCTATGAGACCACAGACAAATGACTTCACCTCTTTCTCTTTACCTTGGAAATGAGAATAGTCTGACTTGTTTGATCAGACTATTGTGAGAGTTAAGTAAGATAGTATACAGTACCTGACACATAGAGAGTGTTCAGTAAATGATGTCTGAGAATATTAATTACGATGATAGCACTGGTGACATTTAATTAGCCTGTTTGCTGATAATTCCCAGATGCTAACACCAAGCATCAACCTCTTCTACAGTCTGCAAAATTAGCAAACAATGGACATTTAAGCAATAAATAAAAATGCCACAGAAGGAAAAGTAAAAGCAAATTCAATTCTAGCTTAGGTATCCAGTGAAAAATTTCATCAAGTTGTATATAAAGGATTAAGAAATTTACAACAATCTGGGAATAGGGAGCTTATCTATCTTTCTTTTACAAGTTAGAATCTATATTAGGGAAAATATATGTTTACTTCCTTCTTTACATTTTTTACACTATAATAAGGGAATGGGTACCAGGGAATGAGCGAAGAAGAAGAGATGAACAGAGACGATATAGTCCCAAAACACAGAGGCCATTTTCTCATATAGAGTTGGTGAACAGCTCGACGAATTTACATCCAGGCTGGGAAGAGAAAAGAAACAATGGGGGCTGGGCACTGTGGCTCATGCCTGCAATCCTAGCACTCTGGGAGGCAGAGGCAGGAGGATTGCTTGAGGCCAAGAGTTTGAGCCCAGCCTGAGCAAGAGCAAGACTCTGTCTCTTCAAAAAATAGAAAGAAATTAGCTGGACAACTAAAAAAATATATAGAAAAACTAGCTGGGCATGGTGGCGCATGCCTGTAGTCCCAGCTACTTGAGAGGCTGAGGCAGAAGGATCGCTTGAGCCCAGGAGTTTGAGGTTGCTGTGAGCTGGGCTGACGCGAGGCACTCTAGCCCAGGCAATAGAGTGAGACTCTGTCTCAAAACAAAACAAAACAAAACAGAAAAGAAACAATTGGGATGATGAACATATAGGGGTGAGGGTAAGTGGTGACCTGGAATTGTAGGAAAGCAAGGTGACTAGTTATTTGTCATGTCTCACTCTAGCCATTAACAGGTCCTTTTATAGTTTAACTCATTGTTACCCCTGACAGGACAAACATGATCAACTGAAAGGAAACTTTAAGATGAAGCAGGTGTTATTTGAAAGAAAAAAGAATGAGTAGAAGGGATGGGATAGTTAGAAAAGAAGAAATACACAGGGGAGATTTTTTCTTGAATTTCCTCTCATTACAGAGTTAATTTTGGGAGTGTGTATATAGAGGACAAATATACAAAGGAAAAATCTGTGTAAATATCTCTGAAGGGAAAAGAAAAAATAATATTCTGATAGCACTTATGCTATTATACTACATATTTGAGTTTCTCATATTCTACATAATGAAATTATTACAGATTTAAGTGTATTTCAGAGAGACAAAAACTAATGAAAGACAAAGTTGTAAGTATTACAAGCAATAAGAGAAAGGGTTATACAATACCACTTTTTCAGAGATATTTCACTCTGTAATTCTAAAGAATTTATATAATCTTAAATAAATTCAAATTTAATGATGTAGGGGAGAAAAGATTTCTTTCCCATTGCAAGGTTTATGTCTGAGACCCCTATAATAAAAGACAGATTAGTGAGAGAAAAGCATAAAAATTTATTTAATATAAGATTTTATATGACAGGGAACCTTCAGAAATGAAGTCACAAAGCAACAGGGAAAATTGTAAATTTTTATGCTTAAGTTTGATAAATAGTGGACAGTCATGCAGAAGTAGGACTGGGCAAAGGAGATACGATCGATGGTGATCAAATGGGGGGAACTTAGTGACGCCTGTTTCTTCAGGTGCTTTTTGGCATCTCTGTGTCTTCATTCCTTTCTTTCAGGTATAGGAAGGATCTCTCTGGAATGAGGTTCTTATGGCTTAATTTAGGGAGAAGTCAGAGAATTCTTTTAAGGCTTCCTTCAAGAGAGGTTTGGGAGAAGCTCAGAGAGACCTTCCTACTTCTGCTGCTTTTTCAAATGCCAAGATGCCATATATTGAGGTAGCATGTCTTATAGCCCACCAATGATTAGGTAGAATGATAAAGATTTCATACCACAATAAATCTATGTTAACTATAGCACATATATCGGAAAGTTTATAAAATAACATTTCTGAAATCCCCAAATTTTAGCTGTTTATTTCAAGATTATTTACCATACATAATTTCTAAATTAAAAAAATAGTCTATGGAAATTACTTATATCCTAATCACACTCACAAATTCTTAATCGATTTTTTACCATAAATATTGCCTCAAATTGACAAGACTATTTTTCTATCTATTTCATGTAGTTTTAACATAATAATGCTATATCAAAATTAAGTAAATTAAAACTATTATCAACAAAGTAAAACATTTTGTTGAGGGGAGGGGGCAAGATGGCTGACTAGAGACATCAGTCACCAGATCATCCCAGATAGAAGAAAAAGTTTCTAGTGAGAAAGCATACCCCAGGTGAAACACTGAGAGAAAGGTGCCAGAACCTATCCTTACTGAGCAGAATAAGAAGGAGCAAGATCTTGATAGAGACTGACCTCCAAAGGATTTGTAACCTAGTCGAAAGGGCAGGTGGGAGTGTTCACTTTTCCTCCCTTTGCAACTGTGGCAATCTGCCAGCTCCCGATCTGTTGGAGTTGCCCCGGCTGGCCTTAACTACTGGCCTCAAGTGATCCTCCTGTTTTGGCCTCCCAGAGTGCTGGGATTACAGATATCCAAAATCTGTGAATGCTCAAATACCTTATGCAAATTAAGCTAGAGCACCTGGGAGTGGCTGCCTCACCTTTGACAGAGCATTTATCACAACCAGGCTGGTTGTTTCTACTCAGAACCTCTGATGGTTCCACAGGGGATGATTAAGGTAGGGCACTTGGGAGCAGCTGCTCTGCCTCTGACAGAGTACCTAGCATATCTAGGTTTCCATGGAACTTGGGGGGGGCTCACTCTTCTCTCTAAAAAGCGACAGTAAATGCTTTCATGTGCCCCAAGGACAAAAGTTACCATTTCCCCTGAAGGAGGGCAGTGCTAGCAGTCCTCTCCCCAACCTGACTGTCTCTTCTGGGAAAAGCCTACCCTCCCTGGAGGCAAGTGCCAGGCATAACTACACCTCCCGGCTGGAGTATTTCAGCCATAGCCACAGCCAATTTGGTAGCCCTGCATACAGTAGGCTGAACTACCTCTACCACCTGCTGTAGCTGGGAAAGGGTAGGAGCTGGGAATCTGGGTGTTTTTGTGCTCCTGAAGGACAGAGACCATCATCACTGCTGAGAAATGGAGGTGTGAGTGGCATGTGTGTCTCATAGCTGCCTACCCCTACTAATATTGTTAAGAGAGGCCCACCTGTCCTGTCCCAGGATCACAGTGTGTCTGCCCTTCTCCTCTATGAACATTTTTCTAGAGCAGGAGAGCATCACACCCCTCGCTATCACAGGCAGTGCCTGAACTTAGGGAGGCTTGAGGCTAAGTTTGCCAACTTGGTCTTGGTCTGGTTTCCCAGAACTAAAGCACACCATCCAGGGGCCTGGGAACTGGAGATTACCTAACCTAGTCCACCACCACTGGCACCTGAACATTCTAGCAGGGATCTGAGGTCTAACTGACCCAAATTGCCAGCAACACCTACAAGCATGCACCAAAAGACGGCGTACCTCTTCCTCTCTACACTGAGCAGCAGAATTCCCAGTAGAGAACAGATGAACCACCAAGCTATCTGTTTTGAGCTGAGGGAAGAGGCTCCAGATGAGAAGGAACTCGTATAAGAACTTTGGCAATATGAACAAGCAGGCTATTTCAATACCTCCAAAGGATCACACTAGCTCTCCAGCAATGTACTCTAACCAAAAGGAAATTTTTGAAATACAGGATATGGAATTCAAATTATGGACCACAAGTGAGCTCAATGGTATCAATGAGAAAGTTAAAATTCAACACAAAGAAACAAACAAAAAATAATGCAGGACATGAATGAAAAATTCACTAAAGAGATAGTATAACAGATTCTGGAAACAAAAGAATCATTTAGGGAAGTATTAAATGCACAGTGGAAAGCTTCAACAACAGACTAGACCAAGCAGAAGAAAGAATTTCAGAGACTGAAGAGAAATGAAGTCTCTGAGAAATATGAGATTATGTAAATTGCCCAAACGTAAGAATCACAGGTATCCTTGAGGGAGAAGGAAAAAAGCAAAAAGCATGGAAAACCTGTTTGAGGGAATAATGGAAGAAAACTTTCCTGGTCTTGCTAGAAATTAATTTAGAAATACAGATATAAGAATGCTTTTGAAGTGAATTCCTAAAAGATTTATTGCAAATAGGATATCACTAATGCACATAGTCAACAGTCTGGCCAAAGTCCAAGTGAGGGAGAAAATCCTACAAGCAGCAAGATGAAAGCATCAAGTAATTGACAAAGGAAAACCCTTCAGACTAAAAGCAGACTTCTCAGCAGAAACCTTACAAGGCAGAAGGGCTTGGGGTCCCATCTTTAGTATTCTTAAACAAAATAGCTGTAAGCAAAAAATTCTGTGTCCTGCAAAAATAAGTTTCACAAATGAAAAAGTAAAATCTTTCCCAGATAAGAAATGCTCGATAGTACTCTAAACACCAAAAAGAACAGTCAATACTCACCAGTGTAAAAACACTTGAAAGTAAAAATTTACAGCTCTTATAACATAGTAACACAAGAAGAATACAAAGCAACTAGGTAAAAATGAGTAGATGACTGGAATAGTATCTCAGTTATCAATATTAACATCAAATGCAAATGGTCTAAATGCCACACATTAAAGATATTGATTGACAGAATGGATAAAAAACCCACAACCCAAATACCTACTGTCTCAAAGAAACCCATTTTACTTGTAAGGACTCTCACAGAGTCATACTAAAGGGGTGGAAAAAAATATTCCTTACAAATGGAAATCAAAAGTGAAAAGGAGTAGCTATTCTCACATCAAGATCTTATTTCAAAAACAGTAAAAAAAAAAAAGACAAAGATCGTCATTTTATGATAAAGAGACAAATTCAACATGAAGATTTTCCAAGATAGACCATATGTTAGACCACAAAACAAGCCTCAGCAAATTTAAAAAAAAAATCAAAATAACACCATGTATCTTCTGAGACCACAGTAGAATAAAACTAAAAATCATTTCTAAGAGGAACTCTCAAACTATACAAATACATAGAAATTAAACAACCTGCTACTCAACAATCTTCAGGTTAATGAGGAAATCAAGATGGAAATTAAAACAATTTTTTGAATTGAATGAGAATAGTGACACAAGCTACCAAAGTCTCTGGGATATAGAAAAAGCAGTGCTAAGAGGGAAGTTCATTGCTCTAAAAGCACAAATTAATAACCTAATGTCACACCGTTTTCTACACTGTTGGTGGGAATGTAAATTAGTACAACCTCTATGGAAAGCACTATGGCGATTTCTCAAAGAACTAAAAATAGACCTACCATTCAATCGATCCAGCAATCCAGCAACGGGAAAGAAGCCATTACATCAAAAAGACACATGCACTCACATGTTTATTGCAGTGCAATTCATAATTGCAAAGATATGGAATTGACCTAAGTGCCCCCAAACTGATGAGTGGATAAAGAAAATGTGGTACATATATACTACAGAATACTACTCAGCCACAATGAAGAATGAAATAATGTCTTTTGTAGCAACTTGGGTGGAACTGGAAGCCATTATCCTAAGTAAAGTATCTCCAGGAATGGAAAAGCAAATTCAGTATGTACTCACTTATAAGTGCGAGCTAAAAGATAGGTTTACATGGTCATACAGAGTGGTTTAAGGAACTTGAGAGACTCAAAAGGGGGGAGGATGGGTGGGCAGTGAGGGATTAAAAGCTACCTGTTAGGTACAATGTAGTACCTATTTGGGTGACAGGTACATTAAAAGCCCTAACTTCACCATTATGCAATCCAGCCATGTAACAAAGAAGCACTTGCATCCCCTAAAAAAAATTTATAATATTTAAGCTATAGTTTTTGAAAGTATGTACTTTAAAATTAGGAACTAGGACTTATAAAAATTAGAAAGTAAGAATCTAAACATATATCCTAAGAATTTGGATCTGAAATATATAGAGAACTCCTAAAATTAATTCAAAAAAGATAATGCAATAAAAAAAATGAGTAAAAATCTTGAACAGGCAGGTAAAAATCTTGAAGAGGCACTTCATAAAAGATTACAAATGAAAGGAAATATAAATTAAAGCCCCAATGTAATAACAATACACTCCAGCAGAATGCTTAAAATTGATGAAATAAAGGAAGGAAAGGAAAAGAAAAGAAAATTAAAGCCAAAGGAATAGGAATAGGAAAAGACAGGAAAGGAAAAGACAGAAAGAAGGAAGAAAGGAAAAGAGAGAAGACTGGCGATACAAAATGGTGTAGAGAACATGAAGCAACTGTAATCTCATTTACTGCTAATGGAAGTATAAATTGGTAAGATCTCTTTGGAAGACCTCCCAGCAATATTCAGTAAAGCTAAACACAAGCATATACTATGACCCAGCAATTGCACTCATAGGTGTGTACTCAATAGAAATGAATATGTACATTTACCAAAAGACATGTTTAAGAATTTTCAGAGCAGCACTATCCAGAATAGCTGGAAACTGAAACAACACTAATGTCCTCCTACAGTAGACTGGAGAAATGATACACTATTCAAATAATGGAATATTATACAGCAGCAAGAATTGGCAAACGATTGCTATGTGTAACATCACAATTAAATCTAACAGATATAATGCTGTTTACTGGTATGTGTACTGGCTACATGATGTGTTCACTTTGAGAAAATACAACGAGCTGTACCCTTATGATTTGTGCTTTGTTCTGCATGTAATATTCCAGTGTTAAGTTCAAAAGTTAAACAACAAATACATAACTATTAATATTAAAAATAGATAAAAGATTAAATGGAAAATTTAAAAAGCCCCTCCAATTTCAGTGTAAAATGGGAAGGATCACGATGCAGTAAAAAGCCTACCTACAAAACAGTGAAATGGAAGATGCTAATTGTTGACACATACTTCTGTAGATTTTCAACAACATGCAGATTTCCTAAAATAAGTTTCAGAATCCAGAAATGGCATCTGATTAGGGAGCAACTGAGGAAATGGCTGGAGCAAGGGAGTAAAACACCCAAACAGTGTAACATGGCACAGAACACTGGGCTGGAAGCAACACAGTGACGCATCCTCTTCCTCACCGAGGGAGGTAGCTGGGGGAGGGAAAGAAATACGACCACTAGGTTCCATCACAAGAAACACGTGACTTAAGAGACTTCAAGTGCTGTAACCACTTGTACACTGAAAAAATGAGAAGACCTAGGGCAATGAAAAGAAAATATTTGAAGAAACTTGAATCTCAGCTTGAGACTATACAAATTCACTCTCACCAACCACCCATCCAAATCCCTCCTGATACTATTTTCAGCAATCCTCTGATGAGTAGTAATCTAAAGGATCAGCATGTGATCTAAGCCCGGATGCTGCTAAAAGGAGAAAAAAAGTAATGTATAAAAAGAACAGATCAAGACGTGTCTCTTCTATACAGTACGTCATGTTTTTAGTTTTTATGTTTTTGTTGATATGTAAGTAGCTTTGACAATTCATCCTTCACAGATTTTGACATGACTCAACAGGGATGAAGAAACGATAGATTTTTGAGGTGGGCATGTACAAAGAGAACATTGTATTTTCAATCTTAATGAAATGCTGGAATGTGAAATAAAGAGGCAATGTTCTAGAAGGTAAAATAATTGTACAAAGAGCTGAAGAGTGTGGATCACACTGGGAACTGCAAATGGCACAAGCGTAGCCAAGCAGTGGAATCGGAGATGGGTGTCAAGAGATGAGCCTGGGGAGGCACATACAAAGTCATGTGGAGAAGTCACATTCTAAGCTACTGGAATTTACACAGAGCATGAAGATATTTGTACTTTTTGATAATCTCTTTAGCAGTGGTAGTACAAAAAAATGAATTGGATGAGGAGAAAACTGGAGGAAGGAAGAACAATTGGGACATTACTGCAATAAAATAATCTCAAAATGATGATGGGTGGAAATAAGGCAGTGGCACTCAAAGAGAAGGAAGGCAGCCTTGAGCAGGAGATGGAATAAATTGTATGTGGTGTGAGTGTATGTGGTAGTGCTGGTGACTGACGCAAGGAAGGAGGGGAAAGAAAATAAAGGAGCAGGTCGGGTTGGAGTTGGGGGGTGGGATAAGAGGATAGAGATGTACAGTGTTGGGGTACCCAAGGGATGACCCCTGGAGTGGATGAGAACACCCAGGGAAGAGAATACTCTCACCCTGGCCTCCCCCCTTACAGGTCTGCGTGACGGCCCAAACAGAACTACCAAGAAAAAAATGTGAAGATTCATTTTCTGAATGTTACAAAGAAAAAGTGGCTTATTATCTTTCTGTAATGGCCATTCACAGATCTACTGAAGGGTCTCCTCTAGCCCTTCTGATTCTATGACAACTGCCTTTTACAGAGTCATATGGGGATGCTTGGGGAATTAATGGGATATTTGTAAAGCATTTTCATTTCCTTTAAAGTTTTTATTTACAATCCATTTACATACATTTAAATGCAGCTAGAAAAGCATATTTAAATTCAATTTCCTTTGAAATTGCCAAAGGACTGCAACAGAGAGAATAAAAAAGCACTTTAATAGAGGAAAAAAGTCTACACCCCACAGGCATCACTGTCACTTTCTTGTCTCAAAATACACGCACACACAGAATTAAGTAAAATGGTGGCAAATCATGCTATTCTTGTACTAAACTTATGTTAGTATCAAATTATTTTTTCTGGTAAATTTCTATACTGCTAAAAAACCATATGAGTATTGGTCACATGATGTATTCATTTTGAGAAAATATATTGAACTATGTATACCTTATGACTTGTGAATTTTCTGCATGTACGTAATATTTCAGTAAAAAAATTATAGCAACAATAAAAATAAAACCCCAACTTTTAATGGATGGTTATAAATAAGTCTAATACCATATGATAATGTAATATCCAATTATTCGATCGATGATAGTGGCCAATTATCTGAAAAACTGTAATCCAGGGACAGATGACATTTTAAGTAGAAATAATAACCACCAAGTTCATTTAGTCCATACTCTCTGCTGGGCAATAAGGAAGCAAAGATGAAGAAGATGGTTCTGGCCCTCCAAGAGTGCATACCCTAGTAAGGAGAGACAACTATATCAACAACTAACCAAGTTTTAGTTGAGGTATTACTGTAGCCCAGAATAGCAGTGATTATCTTTCTTTGGCCAGGAATGAGGCAGGTAATGGGCCTGGAAGGTGACATCTGAAAGAAAGCTTTGAAACCAAGTGTGTGCCTAGACAAGGAAGAAAAAGTCTCAATGGAGACAGAGCAGGACACCTCTTAGGGGCCTGCAAGGAACCCCCAAGCATGGTAATAAAGGAAAAATCCTGAGTACCTTCAAGGGAAGTTCTGGGCACCTAGCTACCCTTAAAAAGTGAATGGAAATAACAATGGTTTTCCAAGTAAGCCAGAATCATGAGGTATTTTGGTTCCCTATGGAACCATATCTTAAACAATCTTAACATATGTTCTTGAGTTGTTTTCCAGAAATCCCCACCAGATGGAAAATGCAAATAAGGGGGAACTGAGAAATAGAACTTTGTTCTAAATTTCTTTCTGATGGTCTGGGGAGAATCATACATATCCTAACATTACTTTCCACTAATCCAAGAATTCCTGAATCCACCTATGACCTGTAGGCTCCCACTTCAGGACATCTCACATTTTTGGGCCAAGCTAATGTATAACCTCCATGTATTGATTTATAGTTTTATCTGCCTGAAATGTATCCCTGCCTTTAGAAGCCTTGGCTTACAAGCCATCGGTGAGCTCGAGTCTTATGTGTTAGCTGTCCATTCTCCTTGCATGGTACCATGAAATTAAAATCCCTCTTTCTCCCACGGCAACTCCTGACTTCAGTGTCTGGCTTTGCTGCACTGGGTGAGTGGACTCCAGTTTGGTTTGGTAACATTATCAGAGCCACTAACCAAAGGTGCAGAGGTAAAAGCATTTTAGCTAGAAATGGCTAGTGTAAAGTTTATGGATAACTTGTTAGACATGGAGTCTTTTTGTTCCAGGAAGCTTTCTTCCTGTAGTTACTTTCATAAGAACAACGTTCACCTGCCAGAAAGAAGAATTTAAAAACTTAGTTACTTCTCTTTCCTTTTTCCTTTAGCTTTGATGCACAGCCTAAGGTTTGTCAGAATGTTTAACAAGAGTCAGGCAGGAAAGTGAAAGAGAAGGCAAACCAGAAGGGAGATGGGACCAAAAAACAACACAGCAGGGGACAATACTATCTGAAGTGTGAATATTGAATTGTTTAACCCAGAGGTTAATTATCTTTTAAAAACAAAATACCAAAGTTTTAGCAATTTCTTCTTGTGTTTCTGGAGAGTGTTACTTCTAATGGGGGATCAGCAAAATATCTTGGAAGACGTATTTCAGACATGTGTGTCAAAAGTGTTACGTTCTTCATGATTTTAGTGGGCAGAGAGAAGAAAATAACTCACTACTGGCTGGTGTGTGCAACAGAGATATTCTTTGTACAACTGAGAATTAGCTGCAAGCCAATGGTTGCCAATTCTCATGTGTATGTAATATATGAGGTAAAACAAGGTTGAACATATAAATACAGGTTAAGTGAAACTATTATTCATTATATGTTGGTTAATCCAAGGCCTAGACTTTTTTGAAACAATGCATTGCTATTAGCTAGGGAACTTCAGGCTGGAGAGGAACAGCATACTTGGCATTGTCCTCCTCAGCTCTAGTGAACTGTCACTACTAAATTGATTTTTAAAAAAAAAATGAATGCATACACTCAATGCACACTTTTGGGATTTCTAAATATTTTTTAAACAAAGAGATTTTCTGTTTTACCCAATTAAGCTTGTTCTGCTTGTTTGGCACATTTCACTAATGTTGAAAGTATGTTTCAAGCTCTAAGTAAATAGTTTGGAAGGAAATGGATTGAAAAGGAATATTTGTAATCACTAGTTCATGTAATGATAATTTTGTTCTTGCACTCTGGGGTGTTCTTTCAAAACAACTTTTACATCAATTCCGTAAAAACATCAATTCTGTCTGTATTTTATATCACTTTTCTTTTACTTTAAATTCATTTCAATCAGTAATACTTATAACACCTATTTAATGTTATTTTTATTGAATATATCTTGTTTCATAGTCAACTATCTTTGAAAAAAAATTTTTTTAGAGAAAAACATCAAACAAGGACCAAAAAGAAAAAATAAGCCAGTTTGGTTTGAATATTCTTGGAGTTGTCATCAAGATTTAAGACTTGTTTTTACCTTGGAACTTGATATTAAAGGGTGAGAATAGTATTCCAGATCATCATTTCTAAAATCCTCCTTTTCTGATCAGGGACATCTCAGCTACACAAATTTTTGTGGAATTTGTTTATAAATAGTTCCTAGGCACCTAGCCCCAGAAATTCTCATTCAGTAGGTCTGGAATGAAGTACATTAAAGTACTTTTTAAAGAAGCTGCCCAGTTGATTATGACACACAGCAAGGTTTGGGATCACTGATAGAATATTTCTCATTTATAATTTAGAGAGTGCTCGTTTCTGGCTTCACTAATCACTTCCATGCAAGGACTGACAAAAACAAAAACAAATTTAAGTCTTGGAAAGTAAAACTTGAACTATCATCACCCAAAAGTTATAAAATCATGTTGAGATGCAAACAAATTATGAATACGTAATTAGTAATTGGAAACATTCATTTTTGACCAATTTTCTCAGGAGCAAATCATTAATGCTGGGCACAATTAAAAATAATTCAGATAGCATTGCTAAACTGTGAAGTCAACATATTTAGCAGAAAATGATTGAGGAAATAACCACAATAGCAAATCAAACTATAAAACTCAAATATACTAAAAAATACCTAGCAGTTTATCAATTACCAATATGTGAAAAAAAAAATCATTGGTATTATTCAGGACTGTCACTAAAGCAAATATACTCAGAGATTTTCCAGATTATGTCCTGGTGAGGCTTGACTCTGTAGGGACTGAGTGTTTTAGTAAATATTCATATGACATGTAAATTTTACAGCTACAATTTTAAACCAGCCTGCTCCCACCTATGTATTGCTAGCATGGCTCATCAACCTTCCCAGGACAATGGTGAGAGGATCGCATGAGATGTAGCTCCTTCGAGGTTTCTCAATTTAAAAGGAATGACAAATATGAATGGTTTGAGCAGGGGTTAAAATAGAATTTTAAAATTCAGGTCACTCATTGTTTCATTCTCCCAGTGGAGTGGTACTTTCAAGCCATCAGGTCCCGTCTTGGCCGCTGGGACCTGCCTAAGAAGAAATCTCAAGCTGAAAAAGAGGGCTCTCTAAACTCATAAGCACTCAGACATGTCTTCCCCCTAGGTTTCTTGAGTTCCATGATACTATGGAAACACTCTCTCCTCCAGATGGCAGTGTCTTGCATTTGAGTCTCTATAACTGCATTCTTCTCATTTCAGGAAGCAATTGTCTGGCCATCTACAGCAGAATGAGGGCATGGGAACCATTCTGGCCCCTGGATTTCTTTTCCTCATAGTCAACTCTTCCTTTCTAGGTGACTAGTCCTAGGGTAGGTACAACTTCAATCAAGTGGCCTGATTTTAAAAACCTGTGGACTCACTCCTTCCACTAGAAATTGTTTGGGAATTCTTTGTCTTGGCCCAGATGAGCCAGGGCATGTCACACCACTAAAAAGAAAGGGCTATAAACCATCCAATAAAGATAAACGGCTACAGGTTTTTATACCGGAAGATTCTGGAACACAATCAGCAATGGCTATGGTTCTGCCCTGGAACAAAGTTGGTAGAGGCCCTGGGTACCACAAGAACTGCTTTCTTGATGAGTTTGAATATTATAATATGCTTGCAGAAAACTCCTTATATTTTAACATTCTTCATCCCATATTGAGGTTTTAGGCTCTTCAGACCTTGGGCCATTAGTGAAAAGAACGTTGGCAGAGTGATGGTGGAACGTCTACTCTTACTTCTCTCGAGGGCTACTGTGGCCCGATCATGATGGAAATCCGTCCTGCCAGTTATCATCTACTCCACTGCTAAATTTTATGGTAACACAGATACTCTCTGCCAAGGAAAAAATGGATGCACAGCCTCACTGTAAGGATATTTTCGACTTCATTTGTTCTCGGAGCCCTATGGAAGACCTAACAATTTGAGGGGGCCAGAAGTCATGATTGGTGGTCCATCTGACAGCATCTCAATCTCTGTTGACTGAAGAATTAAGAGTATTCCTGACATGTCAGAGCTCTTTTCTCATTTATCAAGCTGAGCATACAGTGTTTGAAAGTGAAGCCAAATATTTTAAAGCGGATGATTTAATAAACTAACCTTTTATTATATCCAGTAGGGCTTATTGAAGAATATCTTGCATATCAAATTCACAAATAAAACATATATGATATTTTAAAATAGTATTTTAATATAGTTTATAGGTATTTTCTTATCTTAAAAATGATGAAAAGGAAAACAATAGCGCTTAAAAGTTTTTAACAAATAAATTTCAAATCTTTTTCTCTTTGGAATTTATGGAATAGTATTTATTTTCATTAGTGAATGGGACTAATCTGTTTAGTGTTTGAAGCACACAAATGACTTCAAACACTAATCATCACAAAGTAATTTCTTTCAGTACTAAATGATACTCTGGTAGAACAGGACAAGTGATAAAAACATTAAATATACATGGAGTTCTTTCAAGGAAAAAAAAAAATCTCACTGAGTTGAAAGGCCTTTCTTCCCAGCTCTCCAGTAAAAAGTGGAATTTATAGTTACGATTGGGTCATTATTATGCGAATTTTGACTATTTTAACACAAACAAACATAAAGGTATAGTGAGAAATACCTTGATAAAACAAGCCTATGATATTAATTCTTCTAAATTTTAAGAATATTTCAGCTAGGATATACTATCAATCTATTTGATTAGGAGGCATATACATGAAATTTATATCTAAAAAACTACCTTGAAATTTATTACTATGTTTACACAGTAGCTGGTTTTAAAAAATCTCAAGAACTTGATCATTTTTAATGGGTCAATATACTTTTATAGGGAAGATATAATAGTATAATAGCACCTTACATGTTTTTTTCTTAGCATTATGATTTTTTTCTTACCCAAGTACCTATAGCAATTAGTTTCCATGATGAATTACTGGTTGCCAGGTTTAAAAACATTTTCTCAAATTAAACTAGCATGAAAGACCATATGACTGGTAGATATCAGTTTGCCTTTTATTTTTCAAAAGGGGTCTGTTCTCATTTATGTTGAGTTGATTTTCAGTTTCAACTCATTTCTGGCAGTTAAATCATAAGTCTCTAAAAATAAAGGATTATAAAGAGAGGAGGGAGTTACCAGTACAAACTGAATCTAATACCTATGTGAATTACAATTGGTTGGTTCCAACTAAATGAATATTTTTACAGTACGTAGGCCACAGTAATGCAGTTTTAGATGGAAATGAAAGGAATAACCATTGATCTGTCTCCTACAGCCTCTGGGCATTCCAATATTGAGTTCAGGCCTGAATAAACAGTTGTTATGATATGCCTAGCACCTACCTCTGAGGGACTGGTGTCAAATTAATCTCCATGTCATCAGTACCTTCTCAACAGGTTTTAAACAGTCTTCTCTTTCCCTCTAAGTCCCAGATCAGCGGTTGTCAGGGTCTGAGTCAAGCTGTGCTTCTGCCCACATAGTGGCACTGTCAGCACTGTCGGCTGCTCAAATGATTTTTTAAGCAGAGCAGCCGGTTGCCTTCAGCAGCAATGCTTTTGGGGGCACTCCGTGCTGTTCACCCAGAGTCTCTGGCTGCTCTACAACTGTGCTAGTTAAGGGATCGACAGAAGGAACAACAAATGGCTACAATTAGCATTCGCCCTGCTCCCGCAAAAGAATTTCATTGCTATGGCAACGGGAGTTGCCCAGACAACATAGGGCTTTGGCTGAGAACAGCATACCGCATAATACCAAGTATGGAACAAAATAGCCGTAGATCAAGCTCTCTCTTCACGGCACAAAGATCTCTGCCATCATATTTAAGTTTAATTAACAAGAACTGATTTCTTAATTTTGGGAGCCAAGGGTCTGGCTGTTAACAGCCTGAAACAAAATATCATTATTGATCCATACTTTTAAAATTTCCAATAAAATAAAGAATGATTACATTAGCATCCTCTTAACTTGATTTTTCTATTTAACACCTTATGAGGCAGCCCTTACTTCTATTGTTGCAACAGTGTTATTTACAAATCCATTTTTCTCAATTAGTTGCTATGATATGAATGTACGTAACTTGTGAAAAATTAACATGTGCTCCCTTACACCTGGATATTCAACCAAGCTCTAGATGTCTGTAATTGTATGAAGGAAGGAGCAACCACATCTACACGACTTATATTAGGTGCTACAATCTTGCAGGTCTTCTAATCATATAACATGCAACAGCAGAATATCTATTATACTGTATTTGAAGTAAACTTTTAAAGTAGGAAACTGAAAATACCTCGAAATTGGTTTGGTAGTAGTACCACAAGTAAAATGGAAAAATTAATCAAATGACAAAAATAACCTACCGCAGCCACCACTAAATGCCCCCGCACTCAAGCTACATAATTGGATCAGTGCCACTCATAGTCGTGTAAACCATTCTATGAATCTGATCCAGGAGCACTTCTTAATGAGCTAAGCAGAAGGATATATTCAAGCAACACAGGACAATGAGGCTAATTGGTAGGATCCTTCAGATGACAGTCACGTTTCTAAGATTTTTAAAACTCAAATATTTCCACAGTATAGTCTCTTTCCCAGCCCACATCCTTTTCAGTATAGGACTAAACATTATCATCAACAATCACAGTTAACATTTATTGAATGCATGGTGCTATGCATGGCTTATTTAATATTCACAAATACCCTATAAGGTGGGTATAATTTATACCCACTGATAGATAAGAAAACCAAAGTGCAAAGAGACTTAGTAACTGCCAGCACGTAAACAGCAGAGCTGGGATTCAAAACTGAGTCTGCCACCAGGCGTGGTGGCACACACCTGTAGTTCCAGCTATTTGGGAGGCTGAGATGGAAGGACCACTTGAGGCCAGGAGTTCAAGGCCAGCCTGGGCAACACAGTGAGATCCCACCTCTAAAAAATTTAAAAAAAAAATCAAAACTAAGTGTACCCTATAAGGTTTTCGTTACTTCAGCTACATTATGAGGGTTATACCACAATGAGTAATAATGCCATTTTAAAGCTTCAGTCTCTTCAGAACAAAAGTATGATACGTATAATGGGAAAAGTCTAAATAAAAATTATTGGTATATATGAACATAATGATGTTCAATTTAATCAGTTAAATTTTAAAAAATAATTATCTGGGGATGTGGGTAAGTGGGAGGTGAAGAGAATGAGAACACATTAGCTAGTTTTGGTAAAAAAAAAAAAAAAGCCTGAAAACATATAAGTAAACAGTCCAAACAGAAATTATCTTCCTAATAACACATGCAGAAATTTATTTTCATTCTATAAAAGAAGTATTTTACTGCTTTATGGCTTTTTTAAATGCTATCTAAATAGTTCAGATCATACTATATTATTTAGTTCCTAGGTTAATGCCAATCATATTGGGTTACAGAACAAAATCAGAAATAATTTTAGGGTTAAAAAACTATTTTTATAAATAGAAAAACTTGACTAAGTGTAATTTTAGTCCAATCTATAGTTAAAGGGCAAATATTAGAATACTTTCCAGGACATTCAATATCTGACATTTCTACTTTTTCATTAATCACTATTTATGTAATTCTAATTTATGAAATCAAGAGTTTTTGTAATTCATCAAACTTCTGACAAAATGCAGTATGAAGTTTCTTATGACTCCAAATGATATAGTAATGCAAGCCTGAAAAATATAAGTTTTTATCATACTGGTTTTTTAAAACTGAGAACTGCACTACATGGGGAAAATTACTTCATTTTGAATATGTTTGGACACTGGCAGTACTGAGATTTTTGAGTAGATAAAGAAGGCATAAAATAAGAGGAAAGAAAAGCAAAGGTCCTCTCATGACACTGTCTGATGGCTAGTATTTTCCAAATAATATGTACATTTTTATTTTTGATCATAATTACACTTGTCATTTATAATGACAGAACAGTTGTGCTTTCCATCCAATTTGTTATAAACACATTTCTGTGCTTATGGATATTTTAGAATAGAAGCAAAATTGTAAAAGTACCCACCAATATATTAGGATCAAACAAAATAATGTATGGGAAAGCACTCTGAAAACTGTAAAGTGCTATAAAAATGTGCGTTTCACCAAAAAGGCATTAGCTTTTATAGAGTTTGAGATCACCCTTGATATTACTTATTTTAAGTAAATCAAAGGAGAAAAGAAGATAAAGTATATAAATTACATATCCCTTCTAATCTATCTCTATTTCTAAAGTCCTCATCTAAGCCATCTCCAGCCTCCTCCTCCTGGGACACCTTCGCTTTTTAGCTATTTAACTAATTCAAATATATGTTAAAGTCAAGCGAAATGCCTCAGCTGATTTTTCCCATTTATTCTGTCACAAAACAGGAAGTAAACACAACTCCCATATTCGCCTTATCGTTTTGCCCTCTACTTCTGATATTTTTGAGTGCATCTTCCTTTCCAGAAAAAGTAATTTCCCGATTCCATTCAAAGAAAGGCAATTTATTGAAGTGATTTGTAGAATAGAATTTGCTGTCACAGATCTGGGTTTAATTCCTGGCTCTGTCATTTATCAGCTTTATGATTTTGGGCAAGTTATTTAACCTTTCTAAGCCTCAATTTGAGACAATGTAAATAATGCACTGAACAGTGCCTGACATGTAGTAAGTGGTCAAACACTACCTACTTTATTCTGTTTGGAATCTTATCTTTCTAAAATAGATTCCCACTCCTCTCACCACTTATGTCTGGGGCAATCTACTCCCTCTCTTTTTACCATTTAGCAGTTATCAACTTGTAGACATAAGTTCTGAGTTTGAATCCTGACTCTGCCACTTAATAGTTATAGTTACCTGCAAAAGTACATTTTCTAATAACAAATACAGCACATTGAGAATGAAAATCGAAATTCTGTTTCTTACAGAAAAGCAAGCTCTAACTTTCAAAAACTAAAAGTTCCAGATTAGCCTAATTGGTCACTGAAAAAGGCAGATCTCAGATCAATCACCCTTGTGTCACTTGGATTATTATCAGTGTTGTCATACCAAACCTAAAACACCTTCTTCTGTCAATTCCTCAATTAACTGACTCTTAATCCTTAATTATTTGAACTGTTACTATATGCTAGGCTGTGTTCAGAACTTTCCATGCATTACCTGATTTTAAGCCTCACAATAAACCAAGGCTGGAATGATTATGATCCCATTTTATTGATGACAACACTGAAGCACAAGAAGCAAGTAACTTGTTCAAGTTTACATAGCTAATAAAGTGGCAGCCTGTACTCTTAACTTCTGTTCTATACAGGTATAGTTAAGATCATTATATCCAACTGACCTACGAACTTTATGTTCAATGTTTAATTTCTGTAGTTAAATGCTTATAAGTTCTGTGTTATTCATGCAGCTCATATTTTATATATATATTTCTTAGAGTTAAAACTACCTAGAGTCAGATTCAGCACTTATTTTCAATTATTTAGAAGTCATAGAACTTGTTTCAATACCACGCAACTTCTGAGTACTAAATAAATGTTCATTGATAATGAAGAAAATGTGCACAGCCAGGGCAAGGGCAAGGTAGCATCACTCACATGGCAGAAATAATTTGCAATAAAATTATAAAATATTAAAACTTAATGAGCACAGTCTCAATTAGGAAATTGAAAATCTGCTCATTAGACTTGAAGATGATACTTAGTTGGGCAGGGGTTAAATGTTTTAGAAGAAAGAAATGGAATTTAAAATGGCCTTGATAGATTAGAGAAATGGTTCATCAAAAGCAGGATAAAGTTCAATTAAGAGAAGAACAAAATGGTATACTTAAGAACCAAAAACATACCACACAGATAAAAAATGAGAATGAGTGGCTAGGCACATTAATGAAATTTTTTGAAAGCCACAAATGAAACAACCTGATTACTTGTTGGCAACAGGAGCTATTTTTATCTTTACCTATCAGGGGCTTATGGTTCTGGCTGAACATTGGGATCACAAAGCGATTTTTAACAAAATATTAAAAAAATACAGTGCCCAGGCCCCATCCTAAACCAATTAAAAAGAATATGTGGAGCTAGGCTCCGTATCGGTATTTTTTAAAAAAAAACTCTCTAAGTATTTCCAATGTGGCCAAACTTCAGAACTACTAGAACATACAATCATATCTTTTATATCCACATGAAAAGCCTCATGAAAATAATAAAACTATTATTATGTGTGATTGGACACGAGGATATATGGTTCACAAAGAAACTATTTACCAAAAAAATCTAATATAAATCAATGATGATTCCAAATACTCAAAACAGATATACGATAATCTAGATCTGTGGTTCTTAAAGAGTAGTTGCTATATGAGTAGCATCTGGAAATTGATGAGAAATACAGATTTTCGTGCCTACCACAAACCTACTGTATCCGTAACTCTGGGTTGGGCCCAGAAACCTTTTTTTGACAAGACTGCCCAGGTGATTCTGATACATGTTAAAGTTTGAGAACCAAGGCTGGAAGCTAAGGAGCCAACTTTCTTTTGTTTTCTTATTGCATCTGTTTTCTCTTATAATTTCAAGATTATGAAATGGCTCCTTTTGTAAGCCATCTCAAATTCTTCCTACAAATAAGTAGGGTATGTAAAATATAACTTTAAAAAAAATCATAATCAACAAATACCTTTACTGTTGAAATATCTTTTATTAAGTAGATTCAGGTGGCAAATTTAGAAAAAAAATGCTAAAATTTGTGTTAAAATAGTCTGGAAGAAAACTTAATTAGTTGGTTGGCTCAGTTTCTTTATCTTTTAACAGGCTCTGCTGGCATCAAGTAGACTAAAGTTAGTCACAATTATCTTTATAGATCCGTTAAGCTGCTGTCTAATTACCCAAAACTCCCCTGCAAGAAGGTGTGAGTCCATCTGAGGGTCCAGCTATCTTTTAACCAGTTATGTGCCATTGGGATTTAGGTCTATCTCTGATTTTCCTCTCTCTATCTCTACTCCATTAGTCTACTACAACAACAGTTGATAGTATTTATTATTATTAAAGGTTACAATGTATAAATAAAACCTACCCTTGGGCTGGCAGCATTGACAACTAATCACAAATAGTAATAATTGTTTCACCTAGTGGAAAAATAAGACAGAGGAGATAATAACATTAATGTTTCTGATTTTTCCTTAAGGATGACATAGTTTGATAAGAAATACTGAGAACATCTCCCTTCACCCCATTTCTGGTCCCTCTGCCCCACATTTTGTCAGTTATAAATAAAAGCAATTTCTTAGCTAAATAAAAATGTAAAATAAGACATCATTTTTTCTAATTGGTAAAAATTCTGTAACACATCTAGTGTTATTGAGGATTTGAGGAATGTACATTTCCACAGGCTGCTGGTAGGAATATAATGTAATATAATACCTTGACCCTACCTAGGCCAGTGAGGCAATATTTATTTAAAAAAAAAAAAAAACCTTAAGATTGTTTATATCTATTAACTTATTCTCAAAAAACAGTGTTATTTATAGTGGCAAAATTTTTAAAAACATCTAAAAGTCAAACCCTAGGAAAGCTGGTTTAATAATCTGGCCCATACTTACTACCTAACCATGCTATAGCCATTGAAATACTGTCAAAAGAGGAACTCATGCTATACAGAAAATACTCATAACACAACCTATTATACACAGCATATCTAAATTTAAAAACGTATGTATATTACATATTTGAAAGATCAATGCCAAAATGGAAATAATGTTTACATATAGGTAGTTAAGTTACGGATAACCTTTATTTTCTCCTTTACACTTTTCTGTATTTTTAAAACATTCTACTACTAACAGATGTTTCCAAAATCAGGAAACTCAAATATATTGGTTTCTAAACAAATTCAATGTATACTTTACTTTTAATGGGCACATTGAATCTCAAATGGCAGCTCAATTGGTTTAAATGCAGTAATCAAAATAAACTAGATACTAAAATACCATATTTTAGTTCTTGATTATAAATGTTAATCAAATGTGGATGCTCAATGCATTTATTCATTTAATTCTGGATCTAACTGATCAAATAATAAAATCATGTGTTTAGAGGTAAATACAAAAGATTTTTTCTTTGGTAAAAGACTACGTGTTTAAAAGAAGCTAATAAAGAAGCCATTCAAATTCAAACAAATATGTAGAAGACACAGAGTTAATTTCCAGAAAATACCACGTTCCTACAACATCGTACCTAGAGTTACTAACTTTCATTATTTAATCCCATCACTGAATGTATTTATTTCTTCTCCTGAGTAGACCAGACCATTACTTTTTACATTTAGGCAAGAAAAGGGAATGGGATCAGTGGATGAAGAGAAAGTAGGTTAACAGAATGGAGAGTAATAGGCAGTGTCCCGTTTCCAGTAAGTGAGTAGCAAACAGAGAGACCAGTATTTAAGAAGTGTTGAAAGCCCTGAGACTTATTGGAGAGGATGCTGCTGCCAAAGCCTGCAAGTGTAGCAAGAGGTCCCGGGAGCTGTCTCAGACAGTACTTTTCTCTGCCCTGTAAGACTGTGCTGGATTTCCCTTAATGTCCTACGCCCGTCATTTATTTCTCCAGGAATGTTGAAAAATAGAGCATCATCACTCTCATTTGAGAAATTGCCTGATGATGAATCACAATAAATTTTAAAAGATCCCTTTCTTTATCTTTTCTTCTCCTTTGGGATTTGGGAAAGAGTAATAAAAAGGTATGAAATATGCTTTTCACCCAGTGATAAAATAGCACTTTGAATTAAATAAAACATTGTTCATGGTTTATCAAACATCAATTTAAGAACTCCTCAGAGTAACTGTATTAACAAGATGTGAACAATAAAGGACTGACAACAAAAGTTTCCTAGTTGTGTCTTATGTTTGCAGTCTTGAAGCTCTATAGATTTTCAGTTGTTGGCCTGTGAGCACTAAAATACAACAAGATGTTTTAACATTTTTAATGCTAAATCTAAAGAGTATTTACTGGTTGATCTTTCAGTGTGAATAGGTTGGTAAATGAAGACTTTGTTTTCATTTGCATGTCATATTAGCACTTTTCTGCTGCATAAATGCTTTAATGGAGAAAGTATGCACATATAATTTAATAGACTTAATTATCATATTTCAAAATAAAAAAGTTGTCAGACTGTTTTAACCTTAAGGTCACAATAATGGACTAGGTGAGGATAAATTAAGTTGATATATGCGGTAAATGGGTGATGCTCTATTGTTTTGTGTTTCAGTGTTCCTTTATTTCATTATTCGTGTAGAAATCGGGGTAAGACAGCTCTTCTGACTAATTAACCCAAAGAGGTTTGACTAATAGAAAGACACTGCAAGCATGATTACTTAAATGATCATGTACATTGCACTTAATGATCACTATCATTTATTCTTGTATTAGTGCTAATAAAATGGTAAAACTGTTTAAGCCAAATGCTGTCACATCACAGTAACGTACATCATGGCTACCACTAATAATTTCTAATTTACTTGGGAATCAATGGGACATCGCAGCTTTCTTAATTCATGTCAACTCTTGCTTCAATAAATTTAAAGACCTCTTTAAAGTAGGAAAATATTTAGTATATATCTCTTTGCCTAGATTACCATTCCCTTCCAAACCACAAACAGTTCCAGCTATGCCAACTACATCCCTGACTTTCAGGAGATCTGTGTAATATATTAAAAGTCACTTATTTACAAAAAAGTCGATGTTTTAAAACGCTAATTTCATCCCATCCTCCTGCTTACTAAGGATTCAGCGGATACACATTAGCTATCAAGTTCTTATGCACCACTGGAAGGCAAGTTTTGCTGTGAAAGGCAAAAAAAAAAAAATGGTATTTGATTTTTCTCTATCACTCATATCTATCATTATTTTCTCTCACATTAAGAATAATGAGGGAAGAAAATAACTCAGAAAAGTGCTGCAAAATCACTGGCCAATGTTATTTATAGAACAGACACAACAAAGTTGGAGGTTGTCCATTTTATATGCAAAAGCACATTTACTATCCTCAGCTAGAAACACTACTGACTCTTATTGACTCTTATCTCCCCCATCACTCATAGGAATGCACATCGAAGAGCACTTTAGTTTCTGGATCACATAAAAATAATAAGCTGAGAGCTAGAACAGAGAGGTCCCCTTTAGGTTCTATTGGAAGAGCGAATGTGAAGGGGAAACATGCAAAATAAAATACAACCAGTATGTTTTAGGAGAAAAGGAGATAACTAATGAAGAAGAGATATTGGCTTCTCGTTATGTCTTAATAGGGATCAACTTACAAGCTCACACAGCTGCTGGGTGGAAGCTTCAGTTCCTCATAACTTGGGTCTCTCCAGAGCGTTGCTTACAACAGGCATCCCCCAGAGCAAACGGGGAGGGAGAAAGCACAACAGAGCATCCAAAAGGAAAGCTGCAGTATCCTTTATAGTCTAGCTAGTGACTCACCATCATTTCTGTTATATTTAATTAGAACAATGTTTGAGGGGGAAGTGAATTACACAAAGGTGTGACTACCAGGAAGCAGGGATCATTGGGGACCATTTTGGAGTCTGGCTACCACGGTGTTTCTATTATCATAGCTGAGTAAAATAGCACACAAGGCTCACAGGATCACACGTCACTTTTTTTTAAATTAATAATTGCTTATTTTTTTAGTGCTTATCACAAAGACTTTCCAGATTTGTCCCCAAAGCCTATTAATACAGTTGTATTCAGATTATCTGTAAATTTTACATATATGTATGTAGGTATTCTGTTCTCATCATTGAAATCACCTTTCCTATCTCTGCAATTATTAATTACGGTGATTTGCTTGAAATTTTTGTTTTTAATATTTTCTATGTTTACTAAGGGCTCCTTTGGTTTCTTTTTCCTTTTTTCCATGTTAAATGTTTTCCTCAAATGTCAGCTAATGAATCCTTGGCCCAAACTGATAATTTAAGCGTAAAGATTTTGTATAGGTACGGTTTGGTAGCTAGTGGATCTCTCTGTGGAATACTCAGGCTTTGAGCTAGCACTTTGGGGAGGAGGGGACCAAAAGGCCACTATCTGAGTCTTTTCTCTAGACTATTCATTAGTTCCAGAGAAGTATTTTGTCATCTGCTTGGAGTATAAGCTTGCTCCAGCGTACTAAGAACTAAATGGTGGAGGGAAAACAGAGGATTTTACCATTCACTTCTGCTTTTTTTGGCCTGAAGACCATCCTCTGTATTCACATAATTCCTCTTTTTAGCAGAATATCTTGCCCCTGCCCTGTATTCCCATTCTAGAGTCTCTAGCACACTTATTCCAAATAAGTCTCTTACATCCTGGAAGGGTGCAAGAAAGGGAAGTGAGTTGAGGCAGTACAGCATGATGGTTATAAATCTGCATTTCGCAGCCAGACCGCCTGGATGGAGGCTGAACTGCTCCTTTCCCAGTCCCCTCATTTTCAGCTCTATGCCTCACTCCTTTTGTCAGTGGTTCCTGGCACCTGTAACTCCTGAGCTGTCAGAGTCCTGTGAGGGAAAGATCAGTCAATTTCACATGGGGGCACCTGGTATTGTGCATGTGTGGGTTGAATTTTGTCCTTCCCAGAAGATACGTTGAAATCCTAACCCCTGGTAGCTGTGAACGTTCTCTCTTTGGAAATAGGGTCTTTGCAGATGTAATCAAGGCAGGGTCATACTAGATTGGGGTGTCCCCATAAGGCAGCCATGTGAAGACACACGAGAATGCCATGTGATGATGGAGGCACACATTGGAGTGATGCGGCTGCAAGCCAAGGAACACAGAAGACTGTCAGCAACTATCAGAAGCTAGGAGACAAGCAAGGAACAGGTTCTTCCTCAGAGCCTCTAGAAGGAAAAAACCTTACCGACATCTTGATTTGAGACTTACAGCCTCCAGAATTGTAAGAGGACAAATTTCTATTGCTATAAGCCTTCCAATTTCTGGTAATTTGTTATGGTAGCACTAGGAAACGAACACATCTGGATTCCAGCTTTCTCTTTACTGCAGCAGTGCCATCTTCTCCATCCTTTCTGTCTTCATACATTGTTGGTCCAGGTTAAAGAAATCTTAATTTCACAGGAGTTGGAAATTGTTTATGTGATTCTTTCTCCTGGTGGTTTTGTGGTGACTCCTAAAGCAGCTCAGGAAATTTTGCCCCAAAACATGACTCCATGGTATAAAGAATATTTTGAATTAAAGTCCCTTCCAGATAAAAATGCATTGAAAGAGACTTTCCCTCTAGCTGCCTAAACCCATCAAAAGATCAAAAAGAACAATGGACTTCCCTCTCTGTCATCATATATATTGCAGAATGGAACAAGACCAGGTCCAGATCATTTAAAACATAATACCTGTCTCTCAGGTTAATCTACAAGTCAATCTGTTTTCCCCCATCAATTCATTCTCCCAAGTATCCATTCATCCTCCCTAGCAACTCTTTATCATTTATCTATCATTTATTGCCCCTCTAAACAGGATTACCTATACTTCTCATCTCCCCGCCTCCCTCTAAAGGTGTGTATAAAAATATCTGGATCCCATTGGGATACTGAATAATCACTCTGTGATTCTCCCCATGCATATGGAAAATAAACCTTTCTTTTATTAATCTGCCTGAATTGTGAGTTGATCTTTCAGCAAACTTTTGGGGGAAAGGACAAGTTTCCCCTCACTCCTATAGTCCCAAGGGGAAAAGGAGGTAAAAATATCTTTACTACTCTGTTTTAAAAATAAAAGTCCTCTAGTCTTAGTTTTTCAACTTTTTTCTGTGAAACTAGTCCATACTACTTCATGTATTTTAAGTACAGTCCAAGGAAATATGCATAGCAAGAAAACTAATTTCAATCTTTCTAATTACTACATCCGTTCTACATACCACTGTCATTCTGTTCAAGAATTTATAATAACTTTCTATTGACAAGGCATCAAGCAGGGAAAGGGAAAATGAGGAGGAGCTAGACTATTTGAATTCACTGAGTATCTACTTAATTCTAGGCACTGTACTAGAGTCCTTTCACATACTTTCATTTAGTCTTCCTAACAGCCTAGAAAACATATGGTGTAATTTTTCTTTTTACAGCTGAGGAAAAGGAAATTTAAAGGTAAATAACCTGCCACACTCACCCTGTCAGCAAGTCAAGAATTCAAACTAAGATCTGTTTGACTCCAAAGCCTAAACCTGGCTCTGTGCTGTTTCTCAAGGTCAGAGGGCTCTGCCAGACCATCAAGGCTTCTGTAAATAGTATTCAAAAATATGGCTCATCTTTTAGCTTTCACAAATAGTCACTGAATAGACCAACTACTGCTATTTTTTAAAGTATCTACTATGTGCCAGGCACACTGCAAAATACTTAATTTTAATACTGACAGCAATTTTGAAAGGTGGTTTTCTGTGGCTACTTGGAACTGAACTTTAATGAAGGCAAATAAAATAAAATATAAGGGTACTTAGAAATAATTAGTTTAACACCAAATGTTGTTTTCTTTTTTTAAATTTCAGATTATCGCGGTACAAATGTTTTAGTTACATGAATTACTTTTGTACAGTTTGAGTCAAAGTTGTTAAGTGTGTTACAAGTGTGCCCCTCACCCAGATAGTGTGCACTGTACCCATTAGGTACAATTTACCCATCCCCTCCATCCTCCCCACCTGCTTGATTTCTGTTGAATTTTATTACCATATGTACACATGAGTGCTGATCATTTAGTTCCAATTTAATAGTGAGTACATGTGGTGTTTGTTTTTCCATTTTTGGAATACTTCACTTAGGAAGATGGTTTCCAGTTCCACCCAGGTTGTTTCAAAAGGTATTATTTCATCTTTTTTATGGTTAATACTCCATGGCATAAATTACCACGTTTTATTAATCCACTCATGTACTGATGGGCACCTTGGGTTGTTTCCACATCTTTGTGATTGTGAATTGTGCTGCTATAAACATTCAAGTGCAAGTGTCTTTTAAAAAAAATTCTCCTTTGGGTAAATACCCACGCACATGGGGAGACTCACATAGTGATTACCTAATACCCTAATGGGGTCCAGAAATTTATATACCTTCATTTTAGAGGGAAGGGAGAGATGAAGAAATACAGGTAATTCTGTTTAGGGGCAATAAATAGTTACTAGGAAGGATGAGTAGATACCTGGTACAGTATGGATGGGGGAACAGATTGACTTTTAAATGATTCTCTTTGGAAATTAAATTAAACTGAGAGATGAGTGTTATATTTAAAATGATTTGGGCCAGTTTTGGTTGCATTCTTGATCTTCTTTCCTGTAATATGTTGAGATAACAGGGAAGGGAAGGGAAGACAGTTGTTCCTTTGATGGGTCTGTCTGGTTATGCAGATGGAAGGAAAGCTCTTTCCAAGGCCTGTTGATCTCTAAGGGCCTTTAATTCAAAATACTCTTTATATCAAGGAGTCATATTTTGGGGTGAAATTTTCTGAGCTCCTTCACTCCTTATAAACCCAGATTCTGAACTTCTGCGACAAGTAAAGGGAGAGATTCAGAGTGGGCAAAAATTTTGAAAAGATCGTAGTAATTATAGTCCACTATGAAACACAAGCAGAACAAGAGGCATATTAATCATAACAACCATTTCAGGGAAGTCAAGGACATTACTTGCCTTATACGATATAGTTCTTTATCTCCTTTTCACTAAATTTATTCCAGCCTTCAGCATACATTTGTGGATGCTCATTAAGTGAAAGACATTTGCTATTTCTTGCATAAATGTCCTTTTAAAACAACTTGAAGTCCTCACTACTTGAGACTTTTCCAACCTGTTCATGCTTAAGAGTCTGTTTGATAACGACTATGCCAAAAGGTTGTCCTGGCCTGACTATAAATTAGAAAAGAAAAGACTTTCCCGTCTACCCACAGGGCATTCTTACCTAGGCAGGAGCCCTCCTGAGTCCATTCTTCCCTTTGCTTGACTACATAATAAATACAAGAGACTGATGTTTGAATAAAATGTGAAATCACCCAAATTGTTTTACATTTCTGGCCTAGAAAAATCGCCTTAAAAAATATTTAAGTCTTTTGACAGCTACAGGTAGCATTTGATTCTGCTTGAAAGCCCAAGCGTAAGGGTGTCGAAAACAATTAGTATTTTAATAGCTCCCTGTCTTAGGTTATTTGGCAGGCACAAGTTCATCAGAAAAAGAACAAAAAATATTCTCAGGAAAATAAGCCAATGACATTTAGAAAATTATGTAATTTTACTCTATTGTTCCTTATGCTCTTTCTACTTTAAAACAGGATATAGTTAAAAAGAAATGGAAATGGTAGTTGTCAACATTTACTACTTTGATAGATAAGGTTCTCTAGACAAGGACTTGTTTGGTGTTGTCCTCATTGTTTTCGAAGAAGCCTTAAGGCAGTTAGTGCACAGTAGACATCACCGAAAATCTTAAACATTTCATAATTCTGCCTCAAGACAAATTCTTGCTGCTTGGGGAAGAGGTAGGTCAAGAAACAAGGGAACACAAGACTGCGTGGATTGGGGTGCCAGGGGGCTGTATGCAAAGTTTTGATACATAAACAACAAAGCCTGTCTTGTGTGCTTCCGTTCGAGTTATTTTGTAGAAAAATATGCTAATTCAAAGATATCTAACTAGCTTCACATTTAATTCTGACTTCAAATCTTAGAGTGGCAAAGCAGCTGTGCCTGGAGGCAATACAATCTTATTTCTATAAAAATCTCTCAAAGCTCCATATACAAGCGGAAGAGTAAAAATAGATAATCAAATCCAAATTAAGGCTATTAAGAATTGATTTAGTGTAAAGATAATATAGCAAGATTTTGTTTAGGTTATGGATGTTCACTAAAAATGTATAATACTTGTTTGCCTAAAATTTTGATTATGTTTTATCTTATTTTGCCACAGTTAAATAGTTTTATCATTAGGGGTTTTAATTGCATATAGTTTATAGAATTCTTCCTGATTACTCTATATCCATTTAACTGGGAAAAAAAACCCCCACTGTACTACTTATGAAAAGAGAACCATCTAATGAGGATGCAATCAAACTGCAGGCAGATGCACCATAAGGTGTGGCTCGACAATTCATATTTGTGAAACCTTTGTCATCAAAGTTTTACAGAGAGGGTACAGAGTATACAGGGGAAGAGAAGAAGTCCCTGAGGAAGAGCAGGAATTTAATGTACCCTGAAAAACACTAGTCACTCAGTGGTATACCAAAGGTTATAAAGAAAACAAATAATCAAGAAATGAAAAAGAATTGAGGAGAGCAAGTCTTTGAAACTCTTCTTTCAATCTTTATGACACAGGCTCCCCTGCTGTGCAGTATCTCCCAGACTTCCTGATGTCTTTTCTACCTCTCCCTCACTTCACTACTCACCTGAGTCCATTCTGAAATTCCAGTCTCTGACTTGTCATTCTCTTGCTTTAAAGAATCTCCTTTAGATAACTCATTTTGCCTATGCAGCATTAGCAATTCTGTGTGAGGGTCTCTTAATCTAGAGCTCTACACCCGCCTTCTTTCCTCAAGCCTAGATACACTCTCTCACTCTTTCCCCGTCCCTGGCAACCAATGCACACTGGCATCAAGGTGGCTAGGAAGTCCTTACAATTCTTCCCTCTTGCTTACATCTGTTACTTCAGGTCCATGTAAACTGCACAGACTTCTCATTTTCAAGTCTGAAAACTTCAATAGTTCAACATTTCTTGGCCTAGCATCAGACTTTCCAATATATTTCTTCCCCATCTGATTCTTTATTTTCAGTTGGGCCAGCTGATTTACCAACAGCCAAACACCACAGTATAATCTTTATTAAAAATACATTAATGAATACTTTAATTATCTTGACTTAAAAGAGGACATTTTACTATTTATACAGACTACAGAAAATCTTTAGGTTTGGAACATACTATGTTGAATAAAGAAATGATGCCGGGCGCGGTGGCTCACGCCTGTAATCCTACCACTCTGGGAGGCCGAGGCAGGAGGATCGCTTAAGGTCAGGAGTTCGAAACCAGCCTGAGCAAGAGCGAGACCCTCGTCTCTACTAAAAATAGAAAGAAATTAATTGGCCAACTAAAAATATATAGAAAAAATGAGCCGGGCATGGTGGCACATGCCTGTAGTCCCAGCTACTCGGGAGGCTGAGGCAGTAGGATCGCTTGAGCCCAGCAGTTTGAGGTTGCTGTGAGCTAGGCTGATGCCACGGCACTCACTCTAGCCCGGGCAGCAGAGTGAGACTCTGTCTCAAAAAAAAAGAAAAAGAAATGAGATAATGCCCTGTACTCATCAGCACATGTATTGTTTTGTTTTAATGCTGTTATACTGCGCTTACCTAAGGCAAAGAAATTTAATTAAGCAGCCCTCCACTTCTAAAGAGTAATCCAATCACAGATATAATCTCTCCCCCCACTGATCCATAGATCAGATGATCAAATATTTCCTTGTGAGGACAGATAACATTTAAGGGAGGAGAAGAGAGGTGGTTAACTGTGTTCACAGCTGGAACTTTAGAAAGTAGCAAATTAAATCCCACTATTTGAGTGACATTTAGAGACTTGATTTTGCTTCTCAAGATACATTAAATGCTCTACTCAAGCCTAGACATAAACATGTCTGTTCATTCAACACATTCGTACTAAATACCCATGTGCCGGGTACCATTCCAGCTCAGTACTGCGGTTATAGGAGTAAACAAGACAGATATTCTCTTTTATTGTCTTGTCTCCACTCTGATGAAACGCATGAGTAGTGTGGAAGACAGACACTGAATAAGGGCAGTGTGTGTTGTAAAATGGGAAGACTGGGGTGTTACTAGAGCAAACAATTCTGCCAGGTTTAGGCTGGGGTGCAGAAAGGACCTCCTGCTGCTGCTGCTTCTTGGCTCATCTTTGCCCTTGGGTTTTTGGCCGCATTTCTACTCATCCTTGAAAACTCAGCTTGGATTTCAGGTCCTTCTAGAAGCCATATCTGGATTGTCCTCACAAAGTCTGGATTGGTCTTTCTGACTTTGTGTGTTGCCTCTATCCTGGAATTTACCAAGCGTATGGGAATTATTACTGGTCTGTTTCCCACTTAGACAGTGCATTCTTGGAGAGCATCTGTATATCTTAGGTACCTAGCGAGTACTTAATAAATTTTGCTGAATAAATAAAAATTTAGCAAGGAAAAAATAACAAATACTTAATTTCTGCCTAGGCCTTAACAGCCAAAGTGAAAGATAACAGGTAAAAGTTTTAACTGGAGTATTTTTGGTAGAGGTTTGGAGCAGAGCACAAAGCCTGGATTATTCACTGGGTAAGATTTCTATACTTCCGAAACCCACAGGAGATAAGATGCTTGAGGTCGGTTTGCCAAAATACATACTGGGACATTTTAGGCCCCAGGTCTGAGAGGGTAACTTCATCCAGACTTTTTTATTCTGAAAGAAAAGATATTCTGTATATATAAAAATAAATCTAAGAAGTTTGGGACTATGACTATGATTTAAAATGTACAGACAGTACACACATAAAAAAAGATACATAATAAAAGATTAAAATTACAGCTAATAACCTTAAATTTGCGTTTTGGATATATATTTTTTAACTTAAGTCTTCTATGATATTTCTAATAGTGCATAAATTTATTAAAATTAATATAGATGTTTAATAGTAAGTTTATTAAAAGAGATAAAAAATAGCCATAATTAATCCATAAGCATATCATTGTAATCCAAGCTTCAGACTAGGAAAATAGTGCTCTCTAGTGGTTAAATTTGGGAACAAGAGATGAGGCACACCAGAGGCCAGAGAACTCCCGAGAGGTCATGTCTCAGTAGTTCAACTTCATGTTTGTTACAAGAGAAAACAATGTACACATAAATCATCAGCTCATAGATGGGAAGAGGATTAGATACTGATTCCAGCAGTTGTATAAAGAATAGGACATGGCAAAGAAATTAAGAATTTGGACTTTGAAGTCAGGCCCAGATTCAAAATTTGACTACATGACCTTAAACAAGCCATCAGATTTGTTAAATCCTTTATTATTTTTAACTATGAAATGGAGATAAAAATATTGACTATCTGATAGAATTACTGAGAAGATTAAATGGGATAATACGCATAACACATTCAGCATAGTGCTTGGCATTTAGTAAGGCAAATAATTCAGAAATATTAGCTTATTATCATTATTAATTTACTTAGGATAATATATGAATTGCAAATAATTGTAGAAAATCTTATAAATTGTTAAAATAGGTTATGATATCAATAGCAACAGATATATACTTGTAGAAAATATAAGATATCAGACATTAGTTACCTTTTAAGTACATGGAAGCAAATTAAAAGGTAAAATAGGTTCAATGTTATATTTTAATCACATAGTTCAGTTGTAGGTTAGTATTTCCAATGAAAATACAGTAATTTTTAGAAAGATTACTAAATGAACTCCAGAATATCATCTTATTCTAAAAACAAAGGCACTTTTTTGCAATGAAGACATTCTCCTTAACCAAATCCTATATTTTCCAACATCTAGTCTAATAGATCTAACTCCATACACAAAATTCTTAAAGATAAATTTGTTCATTTGGATTTCTTTCTACTTGCTTAGAAATGTGAAGGGAAGCCACAACAGAAATATCAATAGAAAGTAATTTTTTAAAATGCTTTAATCCATTACACATTGATATTAGAGAGAATTTGATCTTTGTGTTATATCTCCTTTGGCTTGCCGTATAATCTACTAGCTTAATTATCACAGTAGCCTTAGAACTCAAGATAGTACATACTAGCTTTGTAGAAATGCTATGTTCATGTACTTTTATATATTAAACAGAAAAATCACTATTTATAATTATATCTGAGCCATTATACCTCAGACACTTTACTAACATTATAGTCATAGGACTGCCTTTCCCAAGGCCAGTACACAAAGTTAAATAATTTTCCCCTATATAAAATATAAAATACTTATTTTAATTAAGTGTAGGATGGGTATACATATGTTATTATAATCATATCACAATCATTGTGTTTGGCTATGGTTGTGGTTCTTCATTTTAATGACTTACAATGGGGGCTGAGTTGTTTATCTTATTAACAATAAAAAACAACTGAAGTACCTATATGAATTGAAAAAAGAAATACAACAGGAATTAGAATTGTATTATGGTCACATCTGTGTACTAACTCACTCTGTACTCTTGGGAAGTTTGCAGCCTCTCTGGGTTTCCATTTATTCATCTACAAAACAAAATAATCTCTACGGTCTAGGATAGCTCTATCTTCTAAAATTTTGGCCATTATTTAGTAGGTCAAAATGGCTCTAAATCATAAACTCAAATTTAGGAATTATTCACAATGAACTTCTCTGACTTAGTCCAACTTTTTTTCCTATTGTTATAATAGGGAAGGCAAAACAAAAACAAAAACATACTGAAAGAAGTCAAAAAACCTACTTAAAATACTGCTGCAGATCTTTACTTTTCCTCTCATTTATTAAGCACCTATTATATATACTTTACCTCGGGCAGTAAGGATCTAGCTATTAAGAGATTATTATATCCATGTCTTTCTCTTATTTACCTCATAATTATTTTAGGCTTCCCTAGGAATTTGGCACAGGTTTCTCTCTCAGTCACATGTTAATATTTCTAGAACTTCACTCATCAGCACCCAAAAATCCCTTAAATGAAATCTGTCAAATTTTTTTCCATTTACAAATCTGAGAAACTTTGGTGACAACCTCACTCTGAATAAACAGCATTCACAATGAATAAAGGTGTTTTTGACAGCAGAAGGTAAGCACAACCCCAAATATTTAATATGGCAGGAAAAGAACTAAAGTAAATAAAACCCAATCAACACAAAATGGCAGCATGAACAGAGGAAGAAGGTTCCATGCAGTTGGGAATGAAGGATTAGTTAGGGTTTCTGGAGAGGAGCCAGCTTTACATAGATATCAGAGACCAAGTTAATTCACCATTTTAGTGATTTTAGCACATCCTTCCAAAATAATATCATGTGAAGCTCATCTGTATGATTTGGCCAAAATGCTGATCAAAGTATTTCTAACTGTACTGGCAAATGTGGTAGAGTAAAACAATTAACAGATTCAATACTTCAAGATGTATAGTAAATCCGCTACTTCAAATAGCATTAGGAGAGCACATCGCTTTTGAAAGGATGCATTGGACATCACTAATCAGAAATGCGTGATGGTAACTTCAAATAATAATAATTAAAAAAAACATTCACTCAAGACCTGAAAGAAGAACCTAAACACAACCTCAAGGCAATAATGTAAGGATGAAAAATATGAGTACACAATCTCATAACAAATAAGTACATCCATACGGTTTTACTATTTTATACTGAAACTTGAGAACTTCACAGCAGTCTACTAAAAGCACAGATCAATAGGATAAAAGGAGATAAGAAGAACGTGCAGTTTATGAATATGGTTTATTACCATGGTTACAAACTTTCAGAACAGGCCTCTGAGACATTGGACTGAGACTCTGCCGAACATCTGTTAAAAAAATATATAAAAGAAACTTAATATAGAGGTCTGTTCATCTCAAGAAATATAACAGTATCAGACAGACTTTTTTCCAAGGTTAAGTATTTCTGGCAGCAAAGTAATGCTTCAATACCCTGAAATACTTGAAGCAGTAATGTTATGACTTTTACTTCCCATTTAATTATGCTACTGTAAACTCCACTGGGATAAGGTACATATGGTTCTTTAGATGAGACTTGTCACACTAATCAGGATTTTCTAGGTTCAGTGCATTGATTTGTTAATGCGTTACTGACATCGGCCAACTGGAATGCGTATCTCTGACATTTGTCTGTGCAAGGGATTAAGCAAACTTATGAAACTTCTGAACAGTTGTTGCCCATACCACTGTATTCTTGACACATGACTTTTAAAAGCATTAGGAAAAAAAAGGGTTCTTCTCTGTGATCGTTCCCTAGAAAGTAACAAGAAGCAAGCATAGCATTCACCTTTCGGCTTTGGTGTCCTTTTCCTTCTGTCGCGGAAGGCAGCCCCAGACTGCAAGGCCTCCAGCAGACTATCCATCACTCCTGTCTCATCACCCTCTGTGAAAAGAGATGCAGGGAATTCCATCAGCCCTCAGGGTTACCATAGCAATGTCAAAGCATACACAGAAACTGGTGATGGTGATGCTGGGGAGAAAAAAGATCAGATGCCAGGACTAGGCCAGCAATTTCAAAATAAGATAGGACTTTAAGTCTCTCATAAATCAACTATCTTTTAATGAAATGTGTCTCATTAGTGCCCGTGTTACAGTCTACTAAAGAGGACTGAGTTCCATTGATTCACTTCAGAATACTGCTTTTATAGTCCAACAGCATAATAACTTTAAATGGAATGTGGTTCTAGTCATGTCTGTGTCTCAGGTTATCATAAATCACATTTTCCTTATAGAAGTGGGTTATTTTCAAGGCATCAGCCTCTATTCTAAAATAGACCAGGTGTGAAAGTGTTTTTGTTATTGAGGTTCTGCTGTCTAAACTTATCGTACAAAATTATATTTCCATGCTAACTTTTGTGAACATGCTCCCAACAATTGATTTTTCAAATCAGAAGATAATCGTCCCTTGACTTGAGGTGACACAGAAAACTCACTACAAAATTTTATAGAATGTATGAAAAGTTGATCTTCTATAATGAAAAATAAAGGCTCTCAAAAATCTGAAAGACTGCGTCCCATTATGATTAGTTTAAAATGACATTCTGAATAAAATTAACAAAGGATGTGGACAGTCAATTCTCTCAACAAATAACAGATTATCCTTGTAATATTCATATGTATGTATACTTCTCAGGGCTAACCATTATTCAAAGGAAGCAGGAGATAAAACTTCAAAGGAACTACTGGCCCAATCCAAATTCAAAGAAACCCTAAGGACTATTTTTCCTCTCCAAAAAAGGTTATTTGCAGGCTTTCTTTATGAAATTGTATGGCTGGTATACTGTTATATTTAAAATAATGAAAAACTATTTTCCCCTGGATTTTTTGTTTTTCCTTTTTGAGACACACTCCCTTTATAGAGAACAGCTGACAAGTAAATGCAGTACAATACAAATAACATATTCATTTACAGTTTATAAACAGACATATAAATATAAATATGTATCAGCCCTTTTCCCATCTGGTTCTGTTTCATATTTTTAGAAGAGTTCTAAACCCTGTAGGTGTTACCAAAAAAGGTGGGTGAGAAATAGAGTATTTGGAGGTTGTTAGTTTGCATGTAAATTTAATTCTAAAGTGGTTTGATGGCTATTTTAATTAAAACACATTAAATATTTCTGACAGTTTAATAAGTAACTATCTAGCTATTTGAAAATTTACACTCAAACTCAACTACATTTTTCCTAAAAAGAACTGCAGGTAATGCCAACTATTTAAGGTACTGAATATATTTGATTAGTAAAAGAAAACATGTAAAAAATAAAAACATTTTAAATCTTTTCCAAGTAAACATGAGATTGAAAAAAAATCCTAAAGTTGAAATCAAACAGAAACAAAAGAAGCTGTTACCATATTGATAGCATTAATCATAAATGAGAGGGGGAAAGAATGCAAGTAATTTTTGAACTTTCCCTTTAGTAAATTTTTTTTTGGTAATGGTACCGATGCAGTGGTTCTAAAACTATTACATGTGTATTATAAGATTGAGCAGATGGGTAAATGTGTTGATGTTGTTGGCAATAGGGGTGTTCACTGAGGGAAAGAATATGAAATGGGAGAAGGCATGGAAGAACCATGAAGTATTGACTTGAATTTACAGGTATCAGTATAAGTTCAAGGTTAAAAAAACAAAACAAAACAAACTTTTCCTAGCTTTGTGGACCAAAAGAGTTCAGAAACAATGACACTACAGTATTAATGAGCATACCTAGTCCAGAACCAGAACATTTAGAGAAGTCTCTGATTCTAGAGCTGAGGCCAAGAAAGTGTGAAATGAGCCAGGAACATATTGTTGTGTCAGAAAATAAGAAAGTGTTCAAAAACAGATAGGGATGTGCTTAAGACAGACTGAAGGGCTGCCTTGGGCAAATTTAGGACAATTTAAGTATGGAATAAATAATGACGAGAATGGATTATTATACATTGGGTAAAAAAGGATCATGCATCCACACTGATACTAAAAAAAAAAAAAAGTAACAAAAATGGATAGATATCACCTTACCCAAATAATCAGATTTGATATCACCAATGATAGGCTACATCAACATCAATTGCCTCCTGAAGTGATGCGAAGCATAACTTGTGTAGTACTTCACACAAAATTATTGACCCTGAATCTAAATGTGAGGAAATAATCACATAAATTCAAAGTGAGGTACACTCTGTGTCACAACTGGCTTGGGATCTAAAAACTATCAATATCATGAAAGACCAAGAGAAAAAGGAGAGAGAAATAAGAAAAAGCTACACAACTGTTCTAGATTAAAGGAGACTGAAGAGACATGACAACTAAATATAACGCAGTCCTTGATTAGCTCCTAGACTGGAAAAATTACAAGTGACATTATTTGGATAAGTGGGGAAATCTGAATATGGACTACATATTAGATAATTATACTGTACCACTGTTAAGTTATCAGAGTGTGATGATTGTATTATAGTTCGGTAGGATAATCCCATTGTTCTTAGGAGATAGATGCTGCTGACATGTTTAGGCTCACTAAGCAACCTACAGTTTCATGTTCTCTGCTTCAGGCCTTTGAGAATGCTGTTCTCTTGACACAGAACACCTTTTCACTTTCTTCACCAAGCCCGCTCTTATCTCTCCTTTAAGGTAGAGAGCTGAGAATCCTTCCCTGACCTACCTGGGCTAAACAGGGAGCCCTTCTGTGTCCCAGTGGCATGCAGTACATATACCAATAAATTCTTTACAATATTATATTTTTACTTCACTGTTTCTACTGCTATGCTATGAGCTCATTGAGAACAGGGATTATAGATTTTGTTTAACACCTAGAAAAATGCTAGCATTACATAAAAAGTGTTCAATAAATATACATTGACTGAATTAACTAAATATATGTTGACTAAATTGACTAAGGACTACGATCAGTCCTTCAGCTGGAAGGACTACTCATGCAGGAGAATAAAGGTCATAGATGGACAGGGGGTCAGGGAAGTGATGGGAATACATTCCCACTACCACTGTAAATGGCACACAGCTTTGTTTCTTCCTTTTCCCTTGTCTCACACATCTATTTAGTTGCCAAATCTTGTTGATTAAAACTCTCTAATTTCTCCTGAACTGATATTTTGTTCCTTTTTCAACTACACTATAGAACTGAATTTGTTTTCACCTGGAATACTGCGTGAGTAGGCTAGATTGTCACATTGCTTCCAATTTCTCCCATAGATTCTTCCCATAGATTACTGATAAGTCCTATAGCAGAATTATGATCTTCAATTCCCCCATCACAAAGTTTCAATATTATCTAAGTTCTCACAGTATAAAGTCCTAACTCTTCTACTTCCTCCCACAATGATTCCAAGTGCTCTTCCAATCATTCCAATCATTCAACTAACTGTCTGTGTCACACTGGACTATTTACATAATGATTCCTGGCAATACCTGTCCAGGGTTAATGAGGGGATCAAATGAGATAATACAAATGAAAGCACCTGGTAAATTGCTAAGTGATATAAAAATGTAGGGAAATAAATTCATAAATAAAACCTATAGTGAACCATAGGAAGTTTGTAAAATATCTTTGTATTATTAAATATTTCAAGCACGATTTTAGATATATTACAAATTAAGTCTTTTATACTGTATTGATTATGTCCTTGGTCAATCATGTATGACATCATTTCTAAGGAAAACTGACTTGAAGTACAAATAGACTCTTGAAATAAAAACAGTGTTTAATATGGGGACATATCAGAAAGATGTTCTTTCAAATATTAAAAATGCATTTAGAACATTCAACTGACACATGTTTACCTGGCATATGGGAGTGTGTGCCAGAATATTACTAGGCACGAAGGATACCTAGGACCCAAGGTTAACAAGAAATCTTTTCTGCTCTCAGAAGCAGAAAAGTGTGACAGGCACGGGAGGGATATATATAGGCTTCTTAGTGAATGACAATTGAAGAATAAGCAGGAATTAGCCACAGCAGGGACTGGCGGGGGGAGGAACATTCTTGGCAAAAGGAATACCAGGCACAAAGGCAAAAGGAATGAATAAAAACAAAAGATGAGGTAAAATACAGTGTTTAAATGATTCATATTTTCATTATTCTAATGCTAACCAGAGAAATTAAAATTAACCATTTTTTATTATAGACCAGAATTCAATTTCCTTCACTACAAGTCAGTTTATATTCAAAATATTTATAGCCTTCTTCCTGCTGCAAAAATTCTTTTAAACAGACTAACTGCAACAGTCTAAGCCTTTCTATATCTGAACAACATATCACCTGTTTAATTTGTAAATGGCACTTTAAAAATCCTACCATGTTAAGGGAAATGGAGAAGGGAGAGTTAAGGGTGAGCTATTTCTAAAGCAGAATCAATAGGATGTGAGGACAGGAAGAGAGTAGAGCTCCTAAGGACCCATGTCTGGGGCCTATGGCTTGAGGAAGAGAAAATATTAAAAATATAATAAAAATATTATTGATTTTGGTGGGGGTAGAGATGATAGTTTCCTTTGGGTCATTTTAGTGGAAGGTGCTAGCAGGAACCTGCAGATAGCTTCTGGAAGTCAGCTTGAAATTCTGCCTCAAATTCAGACAAAATAGAGAGTAATATTTTTGGAAGTCATTTCCATACAAAAAAATACTCATTCAACACTCTGGAAGTGCATATAACTGCATCAGGAGAGGAATCTTGAAAACCACCTAAATGTAAAGAGCAGGAGGAAAAAGATAACTCAAAGATCTGGTAGAAACTCTCCTTCCTTTATTCCATTTTCTTTAGCCAACGTACAACACCGAACTTTCAGATAACTAATGATAAAAAGAAGATCCTCAAAAGGTTCTAAGAAGTTAAAAACAAGCAAACAAACCAAAACAGGTCACACACATAGGAAAGAAATCAGAATAGGACTGGATTTCTCAAAAGCAACAATGAATTCCAAAAGACAGGTAAGAAATTCCAAAACAAGTAAGGAAATTTTGAAGAGAAATTATTTTCAGTCAAGATATGGTTACACTGCCAATAAATGAGGATAGAAAATGGACATTTTTGAAACATGCAAATGTCTCTACACGTTTTCTTAGAAAGAGATTATAAAATGTGCTTTTGCAAAACAAGAGGGAAAAGTAAGAAAGAGGACACCACAGGATCTAGAAAAGGGAAAAGGACAAAAGAGCAAAGTAGCAAAAGGAATCCCTGAATGTTTCTGGCCCAAAGCAGCCAGTTCAGATCACGTGGACCACATGGGAGGAAACCAGACTGTGGGAAAGAGCAGTGGCCACGGAACTGACAGCAAATTTTTTGTGTTGGACCATTTGCAAAACTGCTGATTATTTCATAGATGTATTGGAGAATTTGGATAAAAGAGTAACAGATATATACAAATACTAACCAATCTTTTTAATAAAACAAGTTTGTGTTAACCTAGAAATAACAATGTTGTCCAATAAGAAATGCTATGATGTCCCCCCCAAATTAGTATGTTGAACCTTAATCTCTAATGTGATGACATTAAGAGGTAGCGTCTTTATAAGGTGATTAGGTCATGAGGGCAGAGATCTCATGAAACGGAATAGTGGCCTTAAAAAAGAGGTGAGAGGAAGCTGTTAGTCCCTTTTACTGTGTAAGGGCACTGTGGTGAGGAACCTCTATAGAGCAGAGAGTGAGCCCTCATCAGACATGGAATTTGCTGTTGCCTTGACTTTGGACTTCCCAGCCTCCAGAACTGTGAGAAATAAGTTCCTCTTGTTTACAAATTACCCAGTTTAAGGTATTTTTGTTACATCAGCAACAACAAACTAAGACAGGAAACAAGAGGAATAGTAACACAATGGCAATATTATAAGCACTGGTTGTTCTCTTGACCATCAGTTGTAGTATAATTATAATGAAAGACGATAGGGGGATGGGTATAAAAGGAGTGTACAAGTGGGGAGAGGGCATAAGGGAACTAAATCCTCAACCACTTACCAGAAACTCAGTAATATCTAAAATGAAATATTGGTAAATACTCTATGCATATTATCTAGAAATAGAGAACAGGGAAATACCGGGAGAAATAAACAGGAATTAAAAGTGATCATCTCTGGGAAGTAGGAGAAAGTTGAGAGGAGTGAGGGGGAAGATATTTTATTATGCTATAAGCCTATTATATTTAATTTAGGAATTTGCAGACATTATGCTGATAAATATTAATATAAAGTAACTAAATATTTTCTTGAAAGGGAAAGACAAAGACTGAAGAAGAGGAAGAGAAGATGAAGGAAGAGATTGATTCTTGACTCAAAGCCGCTGACCTCTGAGAAGGGGAGGAAGACAGGTAACAAACGGCACAACATAACACAATGAATATTATGAGAGAGATATCAAGCATGTGATGCAGCGGTTGGGGACAGCTAGGAGGGGCAGAGGGAAAAGTCACAGAAGGCTTCCTGAACACCTGAGACTTACAGATTTGCTTTAACAGTGCCAGAGCTGCCGGAAGAAGGACGGCCTTGCTACAGCTGTCAGAAATGCTGTACAAAGCAGGGTTTCTGGAGGAACATGAAACATCTGGAAGAACTCAGACATAGGCAGGAACAGAGAGCAGGGTACCAGTGGGGGAGTGCTGAGAGGCAAGGTGAGGAGGCAGCCGGGGGCCAACTCGCCAAGAGCTGGATATGCCATGCTACGAAGTTGGGATTTTATCTTTAAGGGAGCCATTAACTCATTTTAAGCTAGGAAGTGATACAGTCCAATTTCTACTTTAGAAAGATCACTCTGAGAAGAGACAAGACTGAGGGCAAGAAAAATAAGGAAAGGAACGTTTAATGATTTAAATCCAGGGAAAATGTGATTGCAGGGCCTGAGTAAGTTACGCAAGTTGTGAAGATGCAACACAGAAAGGAGCAGAAATACAGTAAACTTGGTCTGCATGGATGTCAACATTGTAAAGAAATAAAGTTGGAGATGGTTTCCAGGTATCTGGTTTAGCCAACTGGATGTATGTAGATTCACCAAGTACAGAATTGTCTTTCTTGGTAGAATAGGCTGAACCTGGACAGGAGTTCAATTTTGGGTATGTTAAGTTGAGATGTTCCTGAGATAGCCAACTGCAAGGTAACTAAAGGTGTCTAGAGGGCTTTTAGATTCATAGGTTTAAAATGTATGGGAGAGGAACTGGCTATATACTAATAGATTTAACTTAGAAGCATATAGATTATACCTTAAACTAGGAAAAAGATTTACAAGCATAGTAAAGTGGTATAGAACACAAGTTTTATATTCAAATGACTTAGATTTGAAAACTGGCTTTCCAATTAGCAATCAGGGTTACTTTGGGCAAATCACCCAACCTCCCTAATCCGTATTTTATCCCCTTCCCCCACAACGTTAAAATAGGAAGAAGAATAGCATCTACTTCACAAAGTTATTGGGAGGATTAAAGGAGATAAGTCCTGTACTCAGCAGAGTGTCTGGTACATAATAAGATCTTAATAATAGTTAATCGTTGCTGTGGCGGTTGTTGATGTTATGGTAGAGCATGAACTCCCTTAGGGAGAGTGTGTGTAGTGATAAGAAAAGAGAGCTAAGGGTAATTGACATGGTAAACTAATAGGAAAAGGGGATTTTAGGAAAGAAATGATTATTCTCAACCTGTGACCATTCTCCATTGTCTTTACCTTGTGTGTGCTTTTATATTTCCTCCTTTCAGTGGTAGTAAGAAATATAAAGATGACAACCTAGAATTTGGAGTGGGAGTAGGGAAGGAAAGCTCAGTTTTCCCAAAGAATTATTGAAAGTGTGCAGCTGATGCACAAAATAGGCTCACAGTTTAAACCAACTCTTTCTTAAAAACAAACAAACAAACCTACAACAACAGAACACATTAAACAGTTGCCCTAACATAATTACATGAATCATTGTTCTATGATTCTGGTTACAGAGATTTGAGAAACAGATTATATGGCTTCTTTTGATAACCTAGTTCAGTCTTTTACCATCTAGAACAAAGCTAAAAATACTACTTAAACCAGACAGCAAAAAGACAGGAATAACTTAAAACAAAGTCTTTGAACTTGTCTTAATCCAGATGTGAAACTGAAAATTTATTTGAGTCAAGGGAGTTGAAAAGCCAATTTTCATTGGGATTTAACTGATAAAATGATAATCAGAACAGTTCTCTTTTATACTGTAATTAAATGACTGGCTCAACTCTAAGAAATGGAGTTTTATTAAAAAAACTCCAATAGTTTAATATTTCTATTTTTCCTCCCTATTCTTCATTACTTGCACAATTTGAATGAAATATATTTCTTGCTGTAAGTTAGAAGGAAAAATTAGAATATTTTACAAAGAAGAAAGTATTTTTGTTGTTGTTGTTGTTTCTAAAATAGAGCAGTTAAGAACAAAGTTAAAGGGTCAAACTACTGGGCTTGAATCTTGGTTCTTACTCTTACCAGCTGTGGGCCTCTTAAAGACCATCTCGATCTTTTTGTCTCCCCATACCTATAAAATGAGGGTAATAATAGTATTTACTTCAAAAGGCTGTTGTGAGGATTAAGTGAGGTAATATGTGTAAAGAGGTTAGAACAGCATCTCCCATGTACTAAGGCCTCCATAAATATTATCCATTATTATTTCTGATATTATGATGACTATTCTTATTCACCAATAGGGCAACATTGCTGGTTGGCCAATGTAACACATCCATTCCTTACCCTCTCTTTCCTATAGAGTCAAGAAAAGCTCTTTCTGAGGCTTCCTTGCAGCTAAGATGCGGGTGGCCATATGATGTATTTCTGTCCAGTATGGCCTCTGTGGACATTTGCTATGGTATTTCTGGACATAAAAGGGATTTATGTTGATAACCACTTTTCCTCTTTATCTTAGCTTAAATATGGACTGGAATTGTGGCAGCTATGACTGCTATCATGTATTGCTGCCTTCTTATCTTGAATATGCCTGGATCTGTGGCATTCATTTTGGCCCTGTAAGCACAGAACACAGGGCTATCTTTTACTTGCTCTGGATAAAACACAAGGCTATATTTTCAAAGCTTAAGCGAAAAATATTTTACAGATATATTAGAATGTGTAAACCATAATTGCTACACTATTACATTGCATCCAAATTTGAATCTAAACAGTTTCATGTCTTATACTAAATAGGATTATAGAGATGACATTTATAAAATAAAGAACTATTACTATACAAACACTTCAGCTTTTAAAAAAAATCTATTCTTGAATGTCACTTATAAACTATGATTCAATTTAAACTATAAAACATCCAGGAAAAATGGTAATATAAATATACCATAACATATCATATGATATTATTATTAATTTTTAATTTCCAAATTTGTTATAATTGTTATAATTTAGATTCTGCTGTTAAAAAACGACTTGGGCATTATAGTCATTTATTTAAACTCATAAAGACACCTAAATTTATCTTCTTTAGCATTTTAAAAATAAAGTTTTTTCACTTTCAAAACTAATGAAAACAATTGGCAAAATCTCAGAAAAAAGTCACTTTTCCAATCATCATTTAATTTTCTACTCAAATAAAAAGAGCACAGCCATTTTTGGAATATAAACATATTAAGGCATAAGATTTAAACGTAACCATATAATCCAGGGATGAATGTGTCACTACAAATATTACAGCAAAAACTTAGTTTGGTTATATTAAGTAGACATACATTAAAAAACAAAAACAACTTCGGGACATACAACAGCATTTCCCAAAGGGTGTACCACAGAACACTAGTCCTACAAGACACTCTGTGTGTATGTGTATATGTACCTGTTTGGGGGAGGATGGGTAGAGGAGGTGGTTCTCTGGTCAAGTAAGTTTGGACAATAATGTGTAACATGTACTACTCTTAGCAATTCATGAAAAAGGTGGCATTTCAAATCAATAGGGGATAAGAAAATGTTAGATAACTACTGTGGTGATAATAATTCTATTTGAATCCAAACTGGCTATTTATACTAAAATAAATTCCAAGTGGATCAAACATTCCAACATTAAAAGATTAAAGTATAGCAGATAATATGGAAAAGTATATTTTCATTAGTTCTGGAATGGGAAAATCTTCCTAAGTAAAAGCCCAAAAGTCATAGAAATATCTAAAAATCAAAAGAAATAATAAGAACAAAGTTTATACACAAAAAATGACAGGATAAAGTGGAAAAAAAATATTTGAAATAAAGGCATTCTCTAGGACTGATTTTCTTGAAGTAAAGAACATTTATGATTCAGTAAGAAAAAGAACAAAAAATGGGCAAAGTGATATGTTTAAACAGCCCATCTGCTAAGGTCTGCATGTTTGAGTCCCTCTGAAGTCCATATGTTGAAGTCCAAACCTTCAAGGTGATGGTATTAGGAGAAAGGAAGGTGATTAGATCATAAGGGCAGAGCCCTCATGAATGGGATAGCACCCTTATAAAAGGGACCCCAGAGAACTGCCTATGTCCCTTTAGCATGGGAGGACACAGTTAGAGGGTGCCATCTAGGTACCAGGTAACAGGCCCTCACCAGACACCAAATCTGCCAGTGCCCTGATCTCGGATTCCCTAGCCTCTAGAACTGTGAGAAATAAATTTCTGTTCTTTGTAAGCTACCCAGTTTATAATATTTTATTATAGTAGCCTTCACGGACTGAGAAGTCATCATAAAATAAATAAACCAGGCTTTATACATAGGATATGTTCCGCAACCTCATTAATAAGTAATGATATTCTAAATATATCAATGAGGAATCATTTTCATCAATCAACATGGCAATAATTAAAAAGTAGGATAAATTAGTATTTTTAAAGGCTTGGAGAACAGGTCACTTCAAACATTGTTGGTGAAAATATAAAACTAATATAATCTCTTTGGAGGATAATTTAGCACTTTTTATTAAAAATAAATTGCACATACCATATAATGAAATAATTTTTCTCTTAGAAAATTATCCCACATATTTAACTCACATGAGTGGAAAGGCATATGTAAAAGGATGTCTATTACATTGTTGTTTGTAATAACGGGAGACTAGAAACAACCTAAATGCCTATCTATAAGAGACTGACTAAATGAACTATGATATTCATACACTGAAATACGCTGAGATGTAAAAAAATTATGAAGCATATGTAACTTATTGATATGGACCATCTCCAAAACACAGTAAGTGAAAAAAGCCAAGCCCTTATTTTATCAACGAAGACACTGGATGCAAACCTTTCTATGACCACTCATGGATATTAACTACAAAGCTGGATAGGAGTTCAGACTTCTAGCTTAGCAATAACTCCACCACAAGGTGCTGAAAAAGGCACTATTTAAGCATTCTTCCAGTGGTAAATAACTGTTAAAATTTCTCCCATGAAAGTACTCGAGTACCCAAGTCTGATGACCTTGTTCACTGTGACCTATTCTAACAATTACTAAAGAAAGCAAAATTTAAAAACCAGCATCGACTCCCTGGCAAAAAGAATGTTGCCATAGTCGGCCTTGTATGCTATGTAGGGTCTAGGGTGCTGAACAGATGCCTTCAGTTGCAAAAGCACAGAATGTCAGGGAAAAAATAATGTAGCTATTTTTAAATACATATGTAGATGTGAAATGATAATGACATTTAACAAGATGTGACTCTCACATACAGTGAACACGCACGACCCTTTAATCGCACAGTAACCCGGAGAGGAAAAGGTTAATTACATGGCACACCACAACCACTTCTGGGTATAAGTTTCACTTGTCACCCACAAGAATTTCACTTTATTTTGAGAAATAAGCTTGACAAGTTTATGCTTGGCAAATGCTTACTTTCCATTGAAAGTATATTAGGATATGTTTTAGATTTGTTTTAATATTTTCTTATATTAGTGAAGAATTCTTAAAAAGACTTTTCAATGGCTTTTTTTCTCATAAAGTTTTTGAACAAAGAATGAAATGATTTCAGATAATGAAAATGCTTAATGCAATATCCAGAATCATTAAAGAAAAAAAAAAAAACAAGAGGGAGAGGGCTAGGGAATAATATTGGTAATTTCACAGGAATTTTCTTTCAGGAGGTCTGGGCTAAATGGATTTGAGGCCACGAGGAGCCAGAGAGTGGTGCCTGGAACACCGTATGGGGCCCAGAGAGGCCCAACAGTCATGCTCTGACAGCAGCATATGGTGCACGCTGGAAGAAGGGGAAAATAAGGTCAGGAAGGCAGGCTGTGGGAGCTTGGATTCAAGGCTGAAGAACTGCCATAGAATGTTTTTGAAAGGTGTGAAATAATCAAAACTGTACTTCACTATGATTAAAGCTGGCATAGTGTGAAGGTGTCAAGCCTGGGTGACTTGGAAAATGGTGGTATCATTAACCCAAAATGAGAACATGAAAATCAGGTTTTATGTGGAACATGAGAAGTTAGGTCTTAGATGAATTGATTTTGAGGTACTGGCAGAATATTCTAACTGTTCTGTTCAAGAAGTAGTTGGAAATATAAAAGTATAAAGCTTGTAGTTTAATTCAATTCCACAAATATACACTAAGGACTAAGTGTCAGGCACTGAATTAGCCCCAGCCCATGTTCCAATAGGACTTACAGTCTAAGAGCCGTTTCAACACATAATTAGTGACCACCTGTACGATGAATGTTACAAAAAAGAAAGCAGGGTGCTGTGAAATTGTTAATACAGAGGCAGTGGAGGCTAGAGTTATAGCAATGGCTGGGGCTGCTATAGCAATTGTTATAGCAATTGCCCGGTGACAACTTCAGGGGTTATTCTTTGATTCCTGTTTGTACTTAAATTTCTGAAGATATGTTTTATTTGTACATTTAAACACAGGACCTCTATAGATATCACAGTAAATAGTGGAAATTTGTATATAAGCATTTTGGGTATTAAGAATGTTCGTGGTTAAATTCCATCTCACTGCTGCCAACAATGCCCAAACAAACTAATTTTACCAGACTCAAGTTCTTGGTTCATTACTATAACGAACTTTTTGTTCAAAGTACTATAAGTATTCATTATCTTTTTGTTTCATTTCAAAGGAGAAATACAGATTTATTCTGCCCAAATGCAGTGTTCCTTCTGCATTGCTTCCCCAATTAGATGCAGAAATCATCCCATTGGTATTAAAAACAAAAGAAATTTTAAAATCCTAATCAGAATAACAGCAACATAGTTTTGAAAGAAAGGAAGTCAGCAAGGAGAATAAGGCAAATCCGAATGAAAAAAAGTGGAGAGGAAAAGGAATTGACATATGCCTTCAGAAGAAAGCAAGTAAGAGAAAAATTAAAAAAAGGAGACAATTGAACTTTCAGTGAACTCATTAACAATTGTGAAAAAAAAAAACTGGAGGCAAAAATGTGCTAAACTCTCTCAAGAGAACAAGAAACCAGCCTCCCTCCTCCACCCCACACACACCAAGGACGACAAAAAGCTCACAAAATGTATATAGAAGTCTCCCAAACAAAAGCTGATATTGTGTAACCTTGAGAACAATTTTATTTAGGAAATAAGGAATCCATGAGACAAAGAATAAAAAATTTAAATATGAATTTAGATATAGTAGGAACTATCATTTTGATTGCCTATATACTAGTGTCTGTGTGGAGCATTTTACCTAGATTTTTCAATTTAGTTCTCACTCTACCTGTGCAAAGTAGTTATCAGATCTATTTTAAAGTCAGGGACCCTGGGGCTCAAGGAGGTAAAGTCATGTACCCAAAGCCCCTACAAGGTGTAGATAGCAGAGGGGAGATGTGAATTAATATCTGATTCTAAAGCTCATTCTTTCCACTGTGAACTTTTCTTGATACAGAGATGTTACATGATAATTGAGAATTATTCAGATCCTTAGCTTTATTAATTTATATTTAAAGGTGTTTTAGGAAACACTTTAAGGCACAAAGAGAGAATAGCTTCAGAGCTGGGAACTCAAGCAAGCACGCACAGACTAGTTTCCCCAAATTCACTGGGAGGCAGATGCCTTCCTCCAGAACCTGACAATAAAATAGACGCAGGTCACTCACACATGGCTCCTTCCTCACAGATAAAGACCAGAAACTTTCCCATTCTCCTGAGACCCGGAATATCTGGAAATATCAGAATCGGTTTACTCTGGCTCCATCCTACTTATATCCACTGGTGATTGCTATATCTGGGTTAAACCCTTGAAGCCAGCTAACCATTGTCACTATATTCTTGGTCTCCACTGCCCAAAAGGTAAGGCTCTCCTGATCTTTATTTCCTCCAGCATTATTAGCATAAACAATCTATTACCACAGCTACTTCAGCCAACACTCCCTTCCCCTGGTTACCTAATTGGAAATGGGCTCTACCTGGATACTGGCAAAATTATCTCTGCTGCCCCCATCTGCTAGATGTTGCTCACCCCCCTCATACCTCATGTGGGTAAAGTCTACAGGTATGGGTGTAGGAAAGAGAAGGGTCTGCTTTCTCCCTGATCTTAGCTGCTATGTCAGACTATCAGTTCTTCCCCCTCTTACGTAAAAAGTACTCTCTTTGGAGACACATGTCATTTGGTTACATCACTGTCATCCTTCTGGGCCAGTGTCATCTAATCATGCACCAGTCTACCCTCTCATTCAGAATAGACTTTGTCAACTGATTCAGTCTTCTTCTTCAAGCCAGATTCTCCCATCATCCTGTGTGAATTCAGTTTCATGTGAACAATAATCCAACAGCAGATCCTCTGTGTTCCTTGACCTCCGCATCTCCAGGGACCAATCCCTTCTCTCTACTTTCCATCACTCACTTCCATGGCCATAATCTGAAACCTGTCACCATCCAGAAATGTGTTACTTCTAATAACTCAAATTCATACAACCATCCTGATCTCTGTCCTTCTCATTCTTCACCTCTCTGTTCTTGTCATCTAGCCATGGAAATCTCCAGTACCCTAGCCCTACTCTCTTTGTGTCCTTGACCACTTAGCTTAGACTATAGTCCATCAATTTGACCGTAGTTCACTGGCCAGTATCTTACTTTCCTCCTCTATTCTCTTCCTCTCCCAGACTCCTAGTAAAATGTAAATAAATCCAAAATTCCATTACATAATCTCTTTATAGCCTTTGTGAATACTGACTACCCCATCCCCTTTGAAACTGTCTCTTTCATGGGCTTCATGACACCAGGTATCTTGGCACTATACCCAAGATGCTGAGTAATCATGGTGAAAAATAATACTGCAGGATCAGGGTTAGTGCATTGCTACAATTGCTACCTCAACTGGATTCTTACTGCTATCCTGTTAGGCAGATAGTGAAGAATTCTGGGTCTCCTAGGGATGAAAGTGGATGCTGTTTCTGTTCACCCCGTCAATGGGTATTCAGAGAGGCGCATAGGAGATTCACATGCATAGTAAGCCTCAGGTCATGTAACTCCCAACTGCCTAATTAAAGTGATTCCCTAGTGACGTCTGGGCCATGAGGGTGGTCCCGATCCGGACACTATAAAACAAAACCCAGATCATACCCAAGTCCTTTTTTATCCTCTCTTCCTATGACAGTGGGTCCAGTCATCATCTGTGGTGTATGTTTCTCACTCTGTAAACCTATATCTTGCTCTTGCTCTATAATCCTATCTTGTTCTTCTCAATAAACCTCATTTTCATGCTTGCCATACTTCGGTGCATCATTTGTTGGCCATGAGTGCATCAAGAACCGACATGTCACACTGCAACCCAATAATTCAACACTCCTATGTTTCACTGGGAAGCTCTCCCTCTCCCAGTTAGGGGCTGTTTTGGTGCTTCCACACTTCCCTCAAGCCTCCCAACCAACCACCACCCTTCCTCTGCAGAAGCTTTCTTCTATTTCAGACAGAAAACAGAAACCACTTGATGAAAGCTCCCTTATCTTCTACCATCAAATCTACAAATGTGCCTACACCTGGGCCTTGCCTGTCCTCCTTTCCACCTATCACAACAGCAGAGCATGTTGCATTCCAAGACAATTTCCTCCACCTGTGCTGGTATCATATTCCTCTGCACTTCCTCCTACAGACCCCAGGACCTTACTGTATTGATTATCATTCTCTTTCAGACATTCCTCTTATTCTCCATTGATGATTTATTTATTCCATGGCTTTATACACTGAGAACCCCCAAGTTTTTAATCACTAGCACAAGCTCTACTCCTGAGCCCTCACTAAGGTGATCAATCATCCTGGTTTTCCAAAGACTAAGAGAGTTGCCCAGAACACAGAACTTTCAGTGCTAAAACTGGGAGAGTCTTAGGCAAACTGGCATGACTTGGTCACATTAGCCCCTATAAGTACCCAACCACTCATTAGACACGGTAACTCAAGGTCCTACAGATACTGCAAACAATACAGACAGTCCCCAACTTATGATTTTTTTGACTTTACAATGGCATGAAAGCGACGAATTGAGTAGAAACTGTTCTTTGAGTACCCATACAACCATTCTGTTTTTCATTTCAGTATAGCATTCAATAAATTACATGAGACAGTCAACATTTTATCATTAAATTTGTTTTACATTAGATGATTTCCCCAACAGTCGGCTGATGTAAGTGTTATGATAACATTTAAGGTAGGCTAGGCCAAGCTACGATGCTTGGTGGGTTAGATGCAGTAAACGTATTTTTGACATATTTTCAACTTATGATGGGTTTATGTGGACATAACCCTACCGTAAGTTGAGGCACATCTGTACATACAAGCACAAATTCATCACCATTTTCCCCACACTTCTACCTTCTCTTATGTCCCTTATCTTAGCGAATAGCACCACCTGTTCAAGCTAGAGGGCTATGAGTAATTTTTAACAACTGTTGAAGGTGAATATATTAATATATAGAAGGATCTCTGTATCTGTAGGCATTGAGTTCCCAGTCACTTTTCTTATTAGGAGAGTCGCCACTAGGATTCTTATATAACCTGTTAGCACTTTCAAATCCTCCTCAGTGAAAAACAACAATAAAAAAATGTATCATTTATCTGAAAAGTTACAGACCTGTTGGACAGTGTCAGCAGTGCAAGATTCTTATCTTCAGTGCCATAATCTATTCAAGTTCTTGACACCAATTTTGATCATAATCTAACGCAATATAAATCTTCTTCTTTAAACACTTTGGAATATTTCTAATACACTATTTAGGAATGATTAATTTGTCTTCCCAATAACTTGAAATAAAGAAATATTTTTCAAGTAATGAAACTCTGGAAAACAACTTGTATTAACTTGTGAATGCCTCAGTCCAGAAGACATAATACACACTTAGTACGTCATCCAGAAACAGAATGGTTGCCCTTCATAGTTAATTTTGTAAATAACCCATTATCTAGACATAGCTCCTGGCTTGTGTGCACACCACCAAATATTGCCTTTAAATTTGCCTAGATAAGTGCACGAAGAAGAATAAATGAAAGTTTTAGATTAAGCACCTATTAGAAAAGAACAAGACCCAAGACTCTTTAGGTTAAAGGAAATAAGACAAAAAAGTAACTTCATGGTGTTCCGGGTTATTATATTTATATTTTCAAATTTTCATTCAGCATAGAACAGTAGAGAGGCTGCCATCACAATGAAAAATTGAGTCTAAGTTTCAGAAAAAATTATCTGAAATCATTATTAACACAGGACCAGACCATCAAGGAAAATGGCATCCTTTTATTTCTCTTGAATTTCAGGAGTTGTTTTCTCCTGTCCCAGGGAATTCAGGTGTAACAGTTTTGAAATGGGTGGCTTGCTGTGGTTTCACAATTTGAAGTTTGTTACTAGACACACAGTCATAAACATACGAACAATTCTCAGTTGCTCAATGTATTTATCTAAGCTTGTGCTTATCATTTTTCGCCCTCTTGCCAGCCATCTTGTGACCACATTTGTACATATTAATGCTTTCATCAGGGGGTTTGTGCATCAATAAGAGGAAAAGTTGAAATTAGATTAGTTAATTTGCTACTTCATTAACAGCTGTGGTAAAAAGTCCAAAGAGAAAGGAGATTGAAACTATCTAAAATGAGAGGTTTGTATTATAACTGAATCTAAATTATCTATGTCCCCTATTCCTGCGGATAACTGAGAGTCAGCTGTACACACATCTGTGGGTGTTTATAAACATTTACCATCTGTGAGAAGCTTATGGGGTGTAAATGCTTAGCTAATTAGTGAAATGCTAGTAATTTCTAATGACAGTTGTTATGGATAAAGATTTTTATCCAGGTTAAATTGATCTCAGAACCTTGTTGATCACTGGAGGCCACTCTACCTTTTATGACAAGACTAAGTAGTTACACTACGCCAAACATGTCGCACATTAAAGATGTATCATAACTATATTAGAGTGCTAGTTTATGCATGATAATGAGCTCTGTTCTTAATAGACTGAAGTGCAGATTGAATGTTTGTTAGGGAAAATGAGAAGTTGTCAATCTGTAGAAAGGTCAACTGATTCTATAATAGATGATATTTTCATTTCTGTTCTACATACATACTAAGCACCCTCCATTCAGAAAATTAAAGAGCATAGATGGTAAATTAGTAATTGACATTAGAGATAATTCATTAATAAAAAGATCTACATAAATACATACATACATACCTACATATAGACATATTTCCCTAAGTTCCCAATATCAGTGACTTCTTCTAAACATGTCTATCTTTTAATGATCCAAATTGTGGGCAAATATTCTAAACAAGTTAATGTTAAGATATATTTGTCCTAGAACCAAATGGAAAGCAAAAATATACCACATAAGAATAGAGACTTATATTTACTGCCTAATGAAAAGTGTCTCATAATGGAGATTATATTATTATAGAGGACAGTGTCATAGACTGAGTGGAGGACTAAGCAAAATTTGCTTGGGCTCTAATAAAGCACTATTTTTCATTTAAAAATTAATTTACAGAATACTGATGGAATTTTCTGAGTTAGAAGGAATCCTATTTTGCAGATGAGAAGAATTATGGCCTGAGAAGCTAACTGGCCTGCTGTCACTTAGCTACTGGTGGAGCAGGGAATGGAATGATGGCCACCCAACCACTGAGGTGGAGCACTCAACATTTCATGACACTGCTTTAATAGTATTCAGAGAGAATAGCAACATTGTCCATAACATTGAGAATTTTGGCAAACAAACCAAAAATCCTATCCTATCTAAAATGTCACTCCTTCCCATACTTCCTAAACCCCTATCCCTGCTTTATTTGGTTCTCCTTAGAACTTGTGGACTTCTAATGCTATATAGTATCTTAAATGTTGTCTGTCTCTGGCCAGAATATAAGCTCAGGAGGGCAGAGATGTATGCTTATTTTGTTTCCTGCTATATCTCGAGTGCCTGGGATAGTACCATGATACAATATGTGATTAGTGCTTAAAGAAAAAACAATCACTAAAGACTGACTACAACAACATCACATATGCCAGGAAAATCAACATGAACTCAAATTTCAATAATGAGAATCTCAGAGACTTTGAACTGAATCTCTGTTCTGGTTTTAGATCAAGGGGAAAGTATGAGATTGACCTGTTTTCCTTCAAGGGGATAATGACACACATTCTCTCCCTTACCTTATCCCAAGCCTCAGTTAGATTCTTCAGGAATGGGCCACCTGAATGATTTGTTTTCAGAGGTTCTTGGTTAGTCTATCTCTGTTAACAAAAGCTTGTTTTTATTTTCCTCTATGAATGCAGCTAACACTCATTACGTAGATGTTTTGTTTCATACCCTATGCCAGGCCCCATTCAGGCAAACTCCCCAGATTAAAAAGGCTTTCAACTGGAGACGCAAAATCAGACTGTCCTAAAGCTAGTACGGGCATCATCTACCCAGTCATGAAAGTGTTCTCCCTGTCTCCTCATATCCAATTCACTAAAAAGCCCTATTGATTTTACCTCTAAACCGTCTTTCAAATCCAGCTTGCCTTCTCTTTCTTAGTATATTTCAGGCCTTCCACGTTCACCTCCTACAAACTTGCAATGGTCTCCTAATTTGTCTCACTCTTTCCAGTCCCTTCATACTCTCTAATCCGTCAGCATTTTCGCCAGAGTCATCTCTCTAAAAGCAAACCATATCACTACCCTGCTTGGGCACTCCAATGCCCTTGGAGTGTGAGCACTACAGGATGAAACAAAAAAATCCAAAGCATATTATGCTCTCCTGACTTCCAACTTAGCTTCATCTCTTCCCACAGTGCTACCCAAAGATTATCCCAGGCCTGTTGTATTACTTGTTATTGGTGCAAATATAAATTTCATGCCTCTGTGTCTTAATTTACTTAGCCCATTAGATTCCCACACTGGAAAACCTGGCCTATCATTTCACTCTTTTGGTATCCACCTAATTTAAGATTCTGCATTTTCAAAGGACCAACAAAAGTACTCCTTTCTGCACTACTGCTCAAATGTCAACCCCTCCTCCCCTTTCCTGCTCCAATGTGGGAGCCAAAAGGACTATTTTTAGTATACGAACTATGAACACAGCAGAGAATACACACTACTTTCCTACGTTATAAATGGAAAAGATGCCCCCATCTGGTGGAACAGAGATTGGAAGTGAGATTACATGTGGTGTAGGAGCCCTGCATACTCATTCCAGGAGGAAATGGGACACAGAGTAGAATTTCCTATGAAGTCACAGTGACTGGAATCCAAGAGTAGAAGCATCTTGTGTCACAGTGAGTGGGATCCAAGAGTGGAAGCAACATGCCCGACTGTTGAGAATGGCAGATCCACTGATGCATCATGTAGATGAGTCCTGCACTCATGGCAGGTGTCCAGGGAGCAAGAGTAGGCATGAGAAGGCTGCAGAAGCCCTCACAAGCAGCTGAGGGCTGTGGTTGAAGCACAGTAACTTCCTATGGGCCCTGGCTGGGGAGGAAAAAAAAGTTCACAGAGAAAGAGTTTAAGTTCAAGTGAAGAATATTTCCAAGAATCACTAACATCAGGGAGTCTAGGAAGGACCTAAGAGAAATCCAATAGACCTACCATGTTACCATCCAAGGGCAAACCAGTCATCACTTTTACCAAAAGCAGATAGGAAAAATTATGTAGGGTGGTTATTTCAGACCTAGGCAGAACTGAATACCAGGAAGAGTGAACACACTTAGAAAGAAGAGTGCCTCCAGCGAGCTTTCAAGCTTGAGATCCACCTAAGGGAGAAGAAAGATAAGCAGAGAGAGTGGAAGAGAATGTCAAACATGAAAAACAACTCTATACTGAAATTACTGAATGTAAATACACACACACACACAGAGGCAGGGAGAAAGAGAACTGACTTAGTTGTTCAGCAGGCTGGTGGCTCAGTGAGAAATTAAGCTGCATTTATAGAAACAGCTATATCTTTGCACGACCTGATTTGCTGTTGTGACTATGAAACATAAGAGCACATAAAACAAACTTGACATACTTCATGTCTTGTCCTAGGATTGGGCCAATTTACTTTAAGTGGCCTAATATGCATAAATAGGACATGTATATTAGAGAAATTTTTGTCCCACAAATGTGAATTCCATAAATATTTTAAAAGTGCTTATTGAACACCTGCTATGGAAAGATACTACATTAGAAACAATGGCTCACTTGAAAGGATTTATTTTTAAAAACATGGCTAAATTTGTATATAAAGTTTCATTTTTGTAAGATTTATTACTTGACAAATAACGGTATGCTTGAGCTTTCTGTATAAAGAAGCAATCTTTTTCATAGCCAATTCAAAATATTAATTGAAGTATCATTTAAAATAACTAAACTATAGTAAACTTTTCATATCATCTTCCTCTTATACTTTACAAAAGGTTAATATTGAGTCTCTAACTAATGAAATGAGATAAACTTTTACTTCAAAAAGATCTCTGATAAATTTCTAGGAGGAAGACATCAAATTTTCAAAACATCTGATTTCTCTTTCAGAATCAGCTGATCTCAAATAAGAGCAGGCTAAATGCATATACATTAGCTGGAAATGGTGGCTCATGCCTGCAATCCCAGCACTCTGGGAAGCCAAGGCAGGAGGATCGCTTGAGGACAGCATTTCAAAACCAGCCTGGGCAATATAATGAGACCCTATCTTTACACAAAAATTAAAAAATTGCACCTATAGTCCTACCTACTCAGGTGGTTGAGGCTGCAGTGAACTATGATTGGGCCACTGTACTCCAGCCTGGGCTACATACAGAGTGAGACGCTGTCTCTAAAAAACTAAACTAAACTAAAACAAATAAAATAAAATAACATAAAATAAAAGCATGCATGTGAATGTATGTACATACACACACAGAACTTCAGCCCCATAGAGAGACCTCCATTCGCTAAGTTGTGATAATCAGATGGAAACTTTTATCTCTAAGAGTTCCTCAGATTCTAACAATTTTAAGCACTGTTAGATATATTTCCCCATTCTCTACTTACCTTTCCCTTTTTAGAGCTGGGTAATAAGGACTGAATTAGTATTGTACTTCTATTAGACCAAAGTGCAATGCTTTAGGAATAGGATGATGTCAAACATAAAATGGGATTTTCTCATGGGGGGGGGAAGATTTGAAAAATGGGATTTTCTCATGTGGGGTGGAGATTTGAAAAACATTTCTTCCCAAGCTTTCCCTACCACATGAGTGTAGCAGTTCTGAACAAAGCTTGATTAACATTTAGGCTTTTCTAATACTTTCTAGGGAAGAGAAGAACAGTTCTTTAACTCCCCAGGATGCTTCCAAATAAATATAACAACATTAAGACATTTTATGCTCAATTCAGCAAATACCATGACTTAGGAAACAACATTTCCTCAGACTGCAATGCTGTTCATCTTAATGATGGAATCAGAACACAGTCTAATCCAAACCCCATTTCCTTGGACCAAGTTCCCTTCAGCATCCCATAGAAAAGGTCTCTGAAGGTTCCAGTCTATGGGAAGAGGGAGCAGAATCAGGGTCTTTTCTCAAGGACGAAAGTTATTTCTAATTATCATAAATGATATTTTCATCTACCAAAGCCAAAATCAGAGTATGATTAATACTGTTAGAGCAAAATGATATTAAATATTAAAATATTTAATAGATTTATTTAATATTTATCTAATAAAAATATTCCATGCATTCAAGAAATAATGATTACTATCAAAAGGCAATGTTCTTTTTTTGAGAGAAGAGCATCACTCTTCCATAACAAATACTAAAATAATGAATAAAGGTTTAACAAAAGTATTTTTATTCACATGTGAATATAGCAGAAAGTAAAATCTAATTAATATTGAGAATATACACTGAATATCAGAAATCATAATTGCAATTCAGTAGTAAGAGAATCATTACTTCTAAAATATATCTGAAATACAACATAAAGACTGCCTTTTCCTTAGTTCTTGGCCTTTGAATTAAAATAATCCCTTTTCTTCCCCAAGCAAACAATCTTCTTGACTTTATAACACTTGAAGGCTACTCTGCAGTTGTTAAAAAGAGGAACTGTCACACATTTAGAATCTTTGAACTAATTGCCAGTCAGAGAATCAGAGTTGGAATAACTTTGGAGGGGCTCTTTCCAGCTTCCTAAATCAGTGATCCTTTACACAACACTGCTGAAAGCTAATGATAGAACCTTGGATTCAGCACTAATTTGACAAAAATGTTTCCATTTTGCAAGAGTTCCTGTCTGAACAGCACTAATAGTTTAAAAATAAACATTCAAAGGATTACATTGAACTGAAATTACTGTCACTTCTACCCATTAATGATAATTATTATTGGAAGTTCTATGGTGACAATCACTTTAGTCAGGCAATGGTCTCCCAAGAATTGCTTGTTCCAAAAACAGTCAGTCATCTATTTTCTGTTAATACACTAGTCTGTCATATTCTTCCTGCCTTGGGGCATTCTAGCCTGTGTTAAGGCTGCCCTCAATGTTAACTCTGTTAATATTACGTTGCTTATAATTTCCTTGAAGAATATTGGATAGCTGAGAAAGGAAGCTATCCAGGAAACAATATTTTAAAATCCTATTACAAAATAATGTCTAATTTCATCTAAACACTAATGTCTGTTTATTCCATTTACAAGTAACATATAAATATTCAATTTCTCTGCTTAATTTTCCCAGTCTGCCCTAGGGTATATTTATTCATCATCAAAGCCAAACACTACTGAGTTCTTTTTTTCCTTTTTGAGATAATCACTTTGGACTTTGAGTAACCTTCATGACCAAGTTCAGCACCAGTGAATGGATTCCCTTCAACTTTAAGGATTTAATGTCAGAATGACCAAAAATAGAGAAAGAACAGAGAGAGCCTATTAATAAAGAAATAAAAAACTGGCCCCATCTATGACCTTTTGACACATTGATATTTTCATCTTAAAAGATATACAAACAATAGTACAGAAATACTGGGGACTATAAACTGGGGTAAAAGGATAAAAGCACAATGGCTGTGCTAGATTGCTTACTAAAACAATCAGCAGCCCAGATGTTTGCTAGCGTTTGAAAAGTTCAATGGCACAACTTTTCATTTCAAATTAATAGAATCTAAAAATCAGATAATTCCCAGTGGTCAGAAATATGCTTAAAGTTTAAGTTTTCCTTCACAATTATCATTAATTTTTATCAATATTCTTACTCATTTAACTACTAGATCCGTATTTGTCAACACCGACTAGCCATTTTGCAAATGAATGCTTTTAGCTACAGGAAGACAAGAAAGAAATTTAACAGAGCAGTTTTTAAAATCTGGGTCAAAGAAAGAATAGAGTCTATGGATTATTGGTCTATATTAAATAGAAGTCAGCTAACTTTTTCTGGAAAGGGCGAGATAGCAAATATTTTAGGCGTTGAGAGACATATTTGTGTTGTAAGTACTCAACCCTGCACTTGTAAGATGCAGGCAGTCATAGATAATATGTAAATGTAATAGGTGTGGCTATTTTCCAATAAAACTTTATTTACCAAAAAAGGTGCAGGCTGTTGATTCTAGTGCTGAAGTTTGATCTATATCTTTACATTTCACATAAAGAACAAACTGTTAAACTGAGCACAAAATGGGAAAGATATCTTTTGGGCAGTTAAGTATTTATCAGTTGTTTCACAAATCTTATGGAATGTCTTCTGTGGTATCTCCTACGTGCAAATACTGTGCTACATCCTATGAGATAAAGAATGTATAAGGTCATGTTTGGAAATATACAATTCTATTAAAAACATAAGACTAAAACAAATGAAATGAGCATAAGCAAATATCTCATACATAAGTTATATGGCAAAACTATAGAAGTTTATAAGAAATGAATTGTTTAACATTAAGTACAAATATTCAGAGAAGATGTTTTAGAGAATGTAAGAATTGAAGTAAATCATATTTTATAGGATTCAGCTAGTTAAGAATCAGGGGAAGGGTATTGATGGCAAGGAGACCACCAGCAATAAATTGAGAGAAGTAGGGTACATTTATTCATCATCAAATGCCAAACACTACTGAGCTCTTTCTTTCCTCTTTGAGGTAGAGTGGAAAGTATAAACGGCTCAATAGAAACGAAGAGACATCTCTGAGAAGTACAAATTCAGAGCCTCTTATCTGCAACCTCTGCAGTCAGTTATTTCAGAATTCAGAATTTTTCAGACAGTAGGAAAGTAAAAAAAGTGTACATCCTACAAAATCATAACATACCTAGTGCAACCTGGGGCAGCATCCTCTAACTAAACTGGTAATTATTTTTGCAAGTATGAATATTCGCATTCAGTGGGACCGCTTATCAGTTCAGGTCAGGTTTCACATCGAACGACTTTGGACCCCAAAGTCACTTAAAAACTCTTGGTTTTCAGAGCATTTTGCACTTCTGTGTTGCAAAAGATATTATGGATATATTAGTGAATTTAGCTGCCCTGAGGACAAAAGCAATCCTACTTTTGTTGCAACTTTGTCTGATTGGTTGTTACAGTTTTTCTATTGGTACCAGTAAGTATTAAGCTTTAGTGATGCTATAAACTTCACCTCTTTTTCAACTGTAATACAAACTTTTTTGTTTTTTGAAAGTGATGGATTAGATATATATGAAGGTGCCATCCAGGTTCAAAAGTCTACCTTTCTATGGATCTAAAACAATTGGAAGTCTCTGGAAGCCTCTGTATCTTTAGGGTGAATGCTTAAAAGATTTATATAATGTTTAAAAGTTATGCAGTAGATGATATAAATGGGATAAGTTTCTTAAAAAATGGAGAGATTTATGGTTAAGTCCAAAAATAAAATAATACTTATTTTCTATCTCTGAAATTTAAAAGACTATAACTTCCAAGAAAAACCAAAAAATATTTCTACTCAGGATTGGCAATCTGATGTGGAGGAGCCCATCATGACAATAATCCACTGCTTTGAGAAGTGGACATTATGTAAATAACTACTGATTAAGGGAGACAGGGAGTATTCAACGTTACACACGAAGAAGATGCCACACTGTGATTGAGTTCTCAATTCTAATACAATAAACATAGCTGATATTATCAAAGTTATAGAGTTCTCCACATTGTGATAAGATCAAAATAATTGATTGGTATGATTTTTGTCCTAGAATATGAACAGGGTGAATCTGTACTTGGTAATAGAAAAGTTATGAATAAGTGATGTTAATATAAAGATTTCTTTGGTAAAATTCTTACAAAGTAATCCATGCTATGCTATAAAGATTTAAATCATTTTGTCCCAATAAATTTAATAATTTATTCCAAAAAATTAAATAAAAATTGGAGTCTATGTTCTACTTGGGATTTAGTTACTATCATATACTCGTAACAAGGACTACAAAAAAACCATTTTGAAAATTAGAAGAGTGTTCAACTAATTAGTATGAGGATGTACCACAAAGATGTATAACAAAGAACCTCTCAAGAAAAAAAGAAACAAAGAAAAGAAAGAAAAAGAAAAAGAAAGAAAAGAGAAAGGAAAGAAAAACTAATCACTGAAGATAAGCGGTGCTGGAGAAGTCTGAGATCCTCTCCTGATTTCTTTTTTCTAGGGCTTGTTGGAAGGGGACAGAGGATGGTGTGTGAGCCTTGCACAGCTACAAAGAGAAGACACAGATTAGTGCACACAAAGGTTGGATTCCGGATGAGATTTTATAATTAAAGCTGTGTTATTCCAGAGAAAGCGATTCCTGTACATAAACGAAAACCTGTATAGGTATTAGAGAGACTCTTGGAAAACTTTCCCACTGGATATCCTTTGATACTATTTGTAGAATAGAATTTCAGTCTCTTAATACTATCAGAAAGAAAAAATTGTTACATGGTACAGTGGTGGGGGTGTTTCAGGGCTCGTGTTTTTGAGTAAAGCACACCAAGTGTCTGTGCCACTTCTAAAACCTACTATACTGCAAATTCTCTGGTTCCTTACCTTCTAAAAATACATGGGTCAAAAAATATAAGTACTGGAGACATTTCCATCCCCTCAGAACTATGGAGCTCTGGCATCTCTGTTAGGCCCAGAACTGTTCAGACTATTGAAGAATCCCTCCTTTAAGCAAGGAGGAGTGACACCGATGTTATCCTCCTAGTCCTTTGCATTGGGATAAACGAATCTTCAGAAAAACAGAAGAATCAAAATGGAATCTAAACCAGAGTAGGGGAGCATCTCTAATTTTGGCAGTCCTCCCAAAACTTCCAAACACAAAGGAAGAGACCACCTGGCTTAAAACCACTGATATGGTACCAGAGAGATGGCTGTTCCTCTCACCCAAGATTTCCAGGGAAAATCATTCTCAACCTCTTTATATAGGTATAGTCTAATGATAGTTACCAGTTACTAACAATTGTTTTGGTCCCTTTTTCCTGCACCATGGTTAAACCATCAATGGTTAAGGAATAACACAATAGTTAAAAATATAACCTCTAGTCAGAAGACTTGAGTACTGGTTTCATGGCTTGCTAAATCTGTGACCATGTGCAAGTAAATTAAACTTTTTGATAAAAGTAGTCTCATAACTTTGTTATAAACATTACATGCAATCATAAACATAGGCAGAGACTGGCAAATAATAAATGATCAATAAATGGTAATAGCTGTAGTTGTTATTATTACTGTTCTAGAAAAAGTAGGGGAAAGTAAAGAGAAATACATCCAAGCCAATGCAGTTTAATTTGTTCTACCCTTCTATATAGGGAAATTATTAAAACCATTGGCTTATTTATATGCATCAATTGCCACTAACACAGAAAACTGATAGTACTGCACAAAACTAGAATATGCACAGTTATGGAAAGTAATCTAAGTTTTATGATATCTGTAGAAGACAGAGTAATTGTTAAAGCCTTTATGAAAGCAAGTACAAACATTAATTGCATATCTGTTGAGATTGGCAGAGACATTCCCTAGTAGTATTTATGTAATATGCATTTCCTCTAAAATGGAGGCCTAATTGCTTAGTTATTCTAAATTGCAGAATGAAAAACAAAGGAGCAGTTCTGGCCATGTGGGTAAACAACAGATTTCTAAAAGCTAATTATCTCTTTATTTAATAGACTGAATTTGCACCAAATGAGACATTTAAGTCTAATAAATAATAGACAAATTGTAACCTAAAGACTAAAATATAGGAGATGCTCATATAGTTTTTATTGCTCCATTAAATAAGCTCTTATTTACTTCCCCCACAAAACATAATTACACAACACTGGGTCCATTTCAAGGCCATTCTGATGTGCTATTTAAAAATTATGAGAATCAACTTACATACTCAGGAAGTCTTAAAGCATAATATTTGAATGTTATTATCAAATGCCCTATTTGTGTCCATGATTAAGAAACAGAAATGGGAGTTTAGAAAAAGTTGTACATAATCACATAAAATCATTATTACTATTTGCATTACTAGAAATTATTACAAATAAAAATAGTTATATACTTTAAATAAATAAATACTAGTATCTAAGCTTAGTAGTATCCACATCAGATGTTTAATACTTTAGGTATTTTGTAAATTAAAATAGTTCAAATTTAAACATCAACCTTTGAAAACTTATTCAAAATTCACATATCAATTAAAGACATCATGAATATGTAATTTGCTTGTTTGTTTAATATAATACCAAATCATTCAAGAGAAATACCAAAACTGTGTATGTGAATATTTAAAAAACATTTAGGTTTATCATTTTTCACGAAAACAAAAATGAGAAAAATGACCTTTGAACACTATAATATGATAATGCAAAAGAAAATAAAATTTCAGGGCCCTATAAATTTATTATACCAAGGGGGAAGTTAAGCCCTAGAAACTGAGTCACAAACCATGTTTGCAATCCTGCTTCTTAGATTACAGCTTAATTCTCTTTCTCATTGTTCTTGTTCTGTAAAGGACTAGAAGAGACCAGAGACCAGACCTCCCCTATTCCAATCACTGATTTTTGCTATAGATTATCTTCCTCCTTTATTATCCTGTACCTAACTCAGACCCACTGGCACTCAAGATCCCATGACAGTTATGTCTTCAGTGTACCTTCCCCTGGAAAGAAAAAGAACACCTGGAAAATTCAGATTGTTGTAACTGTGCATTAAGCCTTACATAGAAAGATGTTATAATTCTGTTAAACTTCCCTAAGCTTTGTCTATATAAACGATCCCAAACTTCTACACTTTGGAACACTGACTTCCATTCTTTAGAATTGTGCTTTCCCTGGCAGGCCATTCTCAGTCCTCAGCTTTGAACTTGAATAAACTCTCTTTAAGATTCTGATCCTTTTGATTATTTTAAGTTGG
>CAUYRT010016199.1:0-10789 GCA_963574885.1 Lepilemur ruficaudatus | reverse complement strand
TTTTAAACTCCTGACCTTGAGCAATCCTCCCACCTCGGCCTCCCAGAGTGCCAGGATTACAGGCGTGAGCCACCACACCCGGCCTCTTCTGCTGTTATGAATGTTATTAACTTTATTTGTTATTGTATTTTTAGTTAAGGGACTTGACATTCTGTAACATAAGTGTATTTTTCATTAGCATTTTTATATTGCCCTAAGTGCTACTGTGTTTTAATTGGTATGCTACAGATAGTGTAAGTGATGACTTTGATAATAACACATATACCAGGCTTTGCAACTTTACAAACACCCAAAACTCTAGCAGTATGCTTTTTCTATTAACATCTCACCTGACACAACCTTTCCATAATAAAGAGTTACTTGACAAATTAAGATAAAAATTATAGGCAACACTGGAATATTCCTTTCAGAAATATAGTAATAATGAAAGATATGCAGTTTCTTATGTTGTATTGCAAATTTATTTCCTTTTTTCCTTAATATTATTAAAGAAACTTTGTAATACTTGCTTAATGAAACAAATTATACATATGTATATATACATATGCATGTTTATATGTGTATATATATAAAATATGTATACATATATTATATATAAGTTTACTAATATCTCAGTCTGCTATATTTAATATGCTGTTACATCCAGAGTATTTTTCATCTCAGGTATTCTAACTCATATCTTTAAAATCTGAATTCATATCCTTCTTATTTCTTCCATGGTACTACTTAAACTTTTGAGTATATAGAACATAATTATATTATCTTAATGTCCTTATCTGCTCACTCTAGCATCTGTATTAAATTGTAAAAATAAAATTAGACTACTATTGATTATTTTCTTCATTATGGGTTATATTTCCTGCATCTTTGCATGCCTGGTACTACATAATTAGATGCCAGACATTATATGAATTTTACATAGTTGGTTGCTAGACTTTTGTATCCCTATAAATCTTCTTGAGATTTACTCTGGGCTGCAGTTAAGTTGCTTAAAAATAATTTTATCCATTTAGATCTTGCTTTTATGATTTTTAGGAAGGTATGAAATAGTCCTTAACCTAGGGCTAATTATTCTCCACTACTGAGGCAAGACTTTTTTGAGTATTCTATCCAATGTCCTGTGAATTATGAGGTTTTCTTTTTTTTTTTTTTTTGGTCTGGCTGATAGAAATAAACACTATTCTCATATTCTCACCCCTGTAAGAGTAACAAAACCTCTTCCCTCTAATAGTTTTTTATGTTAAATGTTAACTATCAGATAGTTTCTTCAAATACATGTGCTGATTAGTATTCTGCTTAGTACTCAAGAGGAACCCTCCACAGATGTATAAAGTACTTTCTCTGTGCAATTCTCTCCTCTCCTCTCTCGTTCTCTCTCCAGAGAATTATAGCTGACTTCATCTTCCCAAACTCACAGATCCATCTCCTCAACTCAGAGAACCTACCAGGCTCAGTCTGGGTTTCCACTCCCTACACCAGGGCCTGGAAACTTTCTACAGGCCATAAGCTAAGGCAATCATAGTGATCACACTGTTTCTCATCTTTCAGGGATCACTGTCCTTTGTCACTTGGTATCTATTAATAGTATCTTAAAACTCATTGTTTCATACATTTTGTCTGTTTGTTTTGGTTGTTTCAATTAAGAGGATAAATCTGATACCTGCCCCTCTATATTGAAAGGAAGTATTAAAAAAACAATGGTTTGATATACTTCTATTAATATTTATCCATAAGATGATATGATATGAAGAGTATTCTTTCTAAGTTATGTCCCTGAACAAAAGTTAGTGAACTACCTTCAAGAAATTGGCAGATTAGAAGAGGAGAACACAGAGTTTAAATTTTTTTCTAGAACAATTGAAAACAATTTGTCTTTTTTAAAGCAATTTGCTTGAATGTTTCTTTAAGGTCAGTACTATATGAATGCTCTCACCTCTAATTTAATATCATAAGGCATTATAACACCAATATTCATTGATAAATAGGTTTCTCTATAAGATCATTCTTGATTTAGATGCTTCCTTGATATAGAAAGATAAGTCTGACTCTAAATCAAGGGTTAACTTTACACATAAGAACAATAGGTACATATTTCAGAGTGGAAAAATAATCGTTGATTTCATAAAGTTTTAAAAAATATTTGGCATAAAACAAAACACTTAACTCCTTAAATAAAGATTAACAATATGCTTAAAATTCAAGAACACTCAAAAAGGGGAGATTGTCTTATATCACCCTCATCTCAACCTCAGGAATTTCAGCCATTTTCCTAGGAACTGACCATGATTTATGAGAGGGAAAAGATTATCTGATTCAAGAGCACCGGACAAAAAAAGAAATCATAAAAGGTAAGAGTGTGGTGAGGGATAGGGACTATGAAGAAAGGGATAATTAGAGTGTCAAAGATGGATGTGCCTCCTATACAGTTTTGTCTCTGTGAAACCCTGTGACTACAGCATTCAGAATTTCTCTTTCCTGGTACAAAAAGCTTATCCCAGTAGGGATGCATAGTATTAGAAAATATCATGCTTAGATTTGTGATGTCTTTATAGTGAACTGATTTAAGCTTAAGGGAACACAGTTACTGTACAAAACAAAGAATTCAATAGATACGAACATTGAAAATTTTTTATATCTACCAGCATTTATGTTTTGCAACTTTAGACTGCCTCATGGAAAGTTTCCATTTCTCAGAATAATGAAGCAGAAACTACTTGGGCCTCAGGCAGGTCCAGGGAAATCAAATTCACCTACCACCTAGATCTTCAGATCCACAACACGCAGCAAGTTTCATGCCTTGCAGCTGATGTGCCTTAAGGGAGCAATTCTCCAACTCTCAGGTAGAAAACTACTGTTATAGAAGAGTGAGGACAGCTGGGGTTAATCTCCTATGAGTAAATTGGTTGTTACTTTTGCAAACATGGTAATGGTGCCATCTTTATTGTAGCAGGGAAAGAAAGAGTGCAGTTACAGAGTTCACTTGTTTTTTAAAGAGACTAGCTAACTTTCCATGTGCTGTCTGTGTACTCCTCAGTTAACAACTGGGGAGTCAGCCTGTAAGGTGGACATATGCATGAAGTCATTTCATCTTGACATACTATTCAATATGGTAGCCATGAGCCATATGAAAATTAGAGTCAGCTGCTCATTCACTCTAGCCATATTTCAAGTGCTCAATAATAGTACATGTAGCCAGTGGTTACCATATTAAATAAAGCAGATATAATAGAACAATTCCATGAAAGCAGAAAGTGCTGCACCAGATGCTTGCAAAGCTGGGTAAAGTTTTATAATATGCCAAGGTTTCGTGAAAAACGTTTAATAGCACGTTGCCTTCCAAACTTACTGAAATTATGTGCATTAAAATTTCAGATTGTGAAGTTTCAAAAGAGGAAAAACGTCTCTTTGGTCTTTATGGATAACGAGTGAACTCAATTGACTGAAATAAACCCCCTGGACTACTCATAGTTAATATTTTGGTAATGTATATTGAATACTCCTACCAAGGTGACAAATAAAAGTGAAAGATTATGCGTGAGATAATTTCCTAAGAGTATACAATAATCAGTCCTCTAATACAAATTGATGTACATATTCCCACATTCATTGCAGCATTATTCACAATAGCCAAGATACGGAATCAACCTAAGTGATCATCAACAAATGGAGGATTTTTTAAAATGTGGTATACATTCACAGTAAGATTATTTAGCCTTAAAAAGGAAGGAAATCCTGCCATTTGCAACATGGATGAACCTGAAAGATATTATGTTAAGTGAAATAAGTCAAGCACAGAAAGACAGATACCACATGATCTCACTTATTTGTGGATTCTAAAAAAGTTGAACTCATAGAAGAAGAAACTAAAATAGTGGTTATCAGGTTGCGGGGAGGATGGGAAGGGAATGTTGGTCAAAAGATACAAAATTTTAGTTGAATAAATTCAAGAGATAATTATACAATATGATGACTACAGTTAATAACAATGTATTGTATTCTTAAAAATTGCTAAGAAAGTAGATTTTAAATGTTCTTAGGGCCAGGCATTGTGGCTCCTGCCTGTTATCCTAGCACTTTGGGGGGCTGAGGCAAGAAGATCACTTGAGGTTAGGAGTTCAAGACCAGCCTGGGCAACATAGCAAGAACCCTGTCTTTACAAAAAAAAAAAATTTAAATTAGCCAGATATGGTAGCGCACACCTGTAGTCCACACTACCTGGGAGGCTAAGATGGGAGACTCACTTGAGCCCAGGAGTTATATTACAGTGAGCTATAATTGTGCCACTGCACTCCAGCTTGGGCAAGAGTAAGACCCTGTCTCTCAAAAAAAAAAAAAAATAGTGTTCTTACCACAAAAAAAATGACAATTGTGTGTGGTAATGTATATGTTATTGGGTTTGATTTGGCCATTCCACAATGCATACATATTTTAAAACATCATGTTGTACATGATAAATATATATAATTTTTACTCGTCAAATTAAAAAATAATTAAGTAAAAGAGAAAAAAACTAAACTAGTGCACATACCCTGGTTCAACTTTTTAAACTGTGACTTAGACATGAAAAATAAAAGGAAAAAAAATCTAACAAAACAAGGCCTAAAAAATAGAATAAAAATGGTCATGGTTAAGATTTAGAGAGCACCGTGGCCAAGGTGAATAAATTGGTGAAGGGAATGAGACCAAGAGCAAGAGCTTTAAATTTTAGTTCCTTTCACCCACTAGAGTAAATCGTTGAATCCTTCTAAACTTTAGTATTTACACTTCCCTTCCAGGTTGGTTGTGAATATTATGTGAGAATAATTAATGCTAACCATTTTACCCAATTCCTATAACACAGTGAGAGTTTGATAAACGGATCCCATCATTAGTATAAAAATAAACCCAAGAAACTATTAAAAAAAAACTTTTGAATACACTAATAATTATAAATGTATTTGATGTTACTAAGTGTTTAGTCCAAACCAAACGTTTAATATACTCAGCCTTAGACTTTAAAACATACATAAAGGGTATGATATTTGCCAGAAAGCAGTGTGGTATAATGTTACATTTGACCCTTCTGTGTTTCTATAGTATATTTGTTATATTTTTGAATGATGTCACCCCAAATCAATTTTAGCACTAAAAAAAATTATATTATTGAAACCCATTATATTCATGCTCTTTTTATTGAAAGAACTACCCACAGAATAGTGTGAGCCTTTTTCAGCTACAAACTCCTTGCAAAATTATTATACTCCATTGAATGTGCAGATTAAGACAGTTGAAATTTTCTGAATGGAAAATCTCCATTTAAATACCATTGAATGCAGATCCACTGCATTCAGGTTAGGTTTCTTATTCTATTTTATGTAGTTGTGCTTTTTCTTAACTCTTTGTTTCTTGTAAGTTGTGAAACATTGTTTATGATATATGTGTTATGTTCTATATCTATATAAGCATAGATATAGGTGTATCTGTATGGTTACATATAGTCATATATTTAGCAATATTTCAAGTTCTTCAGATCTTGTGTATGCAGTTTTACAGGTACTGTCTCTGCACTTGTCTCGTTTTCAAGAAAATTCGTGTCATGGAATCTCCCTCAAAAGGGTGCATATATAAATTATAAAGCTTCACATTCTTGAATAAATTGTACTTTTAACCAATGACTCTCTTAATTTCATTAAACACATAAAGGGAAATTTTAAGAAATTCATGGATTCTCTTGAAAACGTCACATGACATTATACATTGTCAAAACTGATTCGGTTCTTATACGGAAGTGGAATCTATTTCCCCATCCTCTTAAATCTGGGCTATACTCATAACTTGCTGGATGGAGAAATATATTTGATTTCAGTATGAGAACTGAATTTGCAATATCACATTGCAAAGAGAGGTATACAAGGCTGTCCGGAAGGTATCCAGCCATTATTAATATAATGAGAACAGTTACATAACTGGATACTTTCTGGACAGCCCTCATAGACTGTAATGAGAAGAATTTGTAGCCACTAAACACTTTGCTAGTTATTAAAATAATGTAAAACTGAAGCAAGTATTGTATTTTCAATCAAACTTTGCTTTATAAAAATCACCTCAAAGCCTTGTGGCTGAAGACGACAATGATTTATTATTTCTCGTATTTTGGATGGTTATCTGGGCTAGAAAATCCAAGATGTCCTCTCTCCTACATTTGACAGTTGGGCACCAGATGTAGCACCTCAGTTGTCCTTCGTGTGACTAGCCTGTCTTCTTTACATGTTGGTCTTTGGGCAGTGGTCAAGGAGGATGAGGGTGTACTTTTGAAGCCTAATCTCTGGTGGTCATACCACGTCACTCCCGCTGCATTCTATTCATCACATCAAGTTACAAGTCCAGCCCAGATTTAAGAGGATGGAGAAATAGATTCTACAACAGTATGAGAAGAGCAGCAATGTCACATCACAAAGTGAGGTATATACTGGGATGGGAAGAATTTGTAGTCATTAAACAATCTATATCATGCTGAGTCTTCTTTTCATTACTTTTCTGGCAAATTTATGTGACAGCATGAAAAGACATTACTTGCATCTGCCTGACATCAACAACATATACAAGAGGTAAATTTTATAGAAGTATGTTTGGTCTTTATCAATTTTTGCATGAGCCTTTCTTAATCTTTTGATATGCAAATCATTATCTTTTGAGGTTTGAAATAAATCTGCACATAATTTTCCATGTATGTATAATGTTAACAACGTCTTATACTCAGCAATGAACTAACTCGAAATGACCTAACACAGGAGTGAAGGGGTGTATGTCAGTGTTAAGCAAGAATGACAGCTAAAAGGGGCCTGATTTTATAAATTATCAATTTTTTAATAGCTGTTTTGCTATTGAGGATTTTTTTGTCTCTACAAAGTCTTATAATTGAAGGCCTCGAGTCATATTTAGTTAGTAAGGACCTTTCTCATCCAAATTATTTTTAATTCCTTATTTCGTATTCAACATTGCACTATTGCACTAGGTTCAAATATAAATAAATAGAACCGTTCTATGAATTTCAAACACAGGGAATTTAACACAATTTTTTTAGATGGGTATTGAAAGGGCCATGGGAATGGAAGGTAAGATTATTCAAAGATTAATAACTGCAGGAAAACATTGCCATTCTTCGATTAGAGAAGCAAAGGAATCAATAATGTTACCCAGAGCCCAGAGCACTGTGCTCCTGGGATCCACAGGTTGATCTGAGCTGCCTGAGCAGATGCCCAGATGACTGACTCACCCCCCAACCCAGTCAGTCCATGGTAACTGCAGCCTCCATCACTGCTGAAATTCCCTGTGCTCCTCCTACCAGGAAGTCCAAGAAAGGAGCAGCTTCTCCCCTTTCTATCTCCTATTAGCTGGACCTAACAGGAACTACAGATTACAGGATTCTGGGAAACGTAGTTTACAGGTTCCCAGACTCCTACAGCATAGGGTTGAATACTGAGAGGCAAAAAATGGCTCGGACTAGATTGGCTAATGATCAGCACAGTGAATAAGACAGAGTACCTGCCTTCCTGGGGGTCACAAGGCAGCAGCAGGTGTGTATGTAAGCAACTCGCAAGCAAGCGCTATTGTAATGAGTACAGTGATAAGGCAAAAATGAGGGAACCCAAAATAATTCTGAGAAAAATGTATAATCAATTGGGAGATCAGAGGAAGTAAAAAAAGGTAAACTGCAATTGAAATGTTAGGCAGGAGTCTGATAAGTCATTGTCTGGGCAGGAGAAGGGATTTCCAGGGAGAGGAAATGACCTTGTTTTGTTCATAGGGAAGTCTAAAATGTAAATTTAAAAAACTGATGTTTTTTGGATTGGATAGCCTTCAAAGGGCTTACTATTTGTTAACAAAATAATAAGAAATTTTTTGTCAAGAAATTGAAGTCCGATTTAATTTGGGTTTTCCTGAAAAGTGACATCTATTTTCAAATACCAACAAAGCATTTTTAAACCTTTCCCTGTTTAAAAATAGGCAAGAGCTAAGCATGTTTCCAATTTTATCCCTGTATACTTTAAATGGCCACTCATTTACTTCCCTGCCCTCCCTAACTTTTAAGAAAGTTTACTTGAAGCATCAGGAGCATTGGCTCCGTGGAGCAGCTGCTAAATTCCACCGAGATTGCACTTTGTGGAAGCACAATAAGTTTGTGGTAGAGCTATCTCCCCTGTGAGGAAAACACTAGAATATTTGGCATTCGCTTTCTCTTTCTCAAATTGCTTCTAAAAGCATTATTCTGTCCAGAATGACAGAAATCCCTCAGGTCATTGGATCAGGGCTGGAATCCGCCATGGGATTTAGATACCGGGAGAAGTGACCTTGTGTCCAGGCTTGGCTGTGAACACTGTAACCTTGGGAACTCCATCTGTGAAATAAGAAGATTTGAATAGATGATCTCGAATGCTCCTTTCAGGTTTGATAAAGGTAAAAATGATACAAAAAGGCTTTAAAAGAAGTTGGAGTCAAAGTACATGGGAGAATGCTCTCAGTTTATTTTAAATATGTAAAAATGTCAGTACTTCTCTGCATTTTGGTATATCTGTTTTCTTATTATTTTCAAATGGAAACTATAAAAATGTTAGAGGAGACATATTGTTATTATTATAGAAATTAGACTTCTGGGACTTAGAGAACTGTGTTACCAGGAATGAACACCTTCTATAATTTTAGATCCTGTGTGCAAAGTGATCTTAAAGAACTACTCTTTTCTGATCTGCAGTTCTTTGTGGCACATTGTTATGGCGGACAGATACTGGATTTAAATCTCACTGACTAACTTCGGTCTCAGCACCTTTGTGTTTGTATGACATATAAATTGACACATAAATTCACTTCTGATCTTTAGTTTCTTTTTTTGTCAGATACATAAAATGGGATTAGTCACAATCTTTGGTTCACAATTCCCCATCAACAAGAATACATGCATAACTGTCTTTAATTTTATTTTTAGTCTGTTTCTTAATTTTGAAAAAAAGTAATGAATATAAATTTCTGAGTATAAGAAATACCCATATTCTGTTTTTTTTTTTTTTTTTGCTTGTTTTTGAAATTATAAAACAAACCCTACTGAATGTAGTCTGGCTTTTTTTTGTTTGTTTTTTTACTCAGCAGGATGTTAACTAAGAATAGTCTATTTGTCCTGTTGCCCTTGGTAATGTAGTTCATTCATTTTCATTGCCATATATTGTGTAAATGTACTGCAATTTGTTTAAAATAAATTAGGTCATCTGGACTTCTTACAATTACAAACATTGCTGTTATGAATTGTCTTCTTTTTTACTTATTTTTAGTTGACATAATTGTACATATTCATGAGCTACACAGTGATGTTTCCATGCACACAATGTATAGAGATCAGATCAATGTCATCGGCATGTACATCATCTCAAACATTTATCATTTCTTTGTGTTGGAACCATTCAATATCCTCCTTCTAGCTATTTGAAACTATATAACATATTATTGTTAACTATAATCATCCTACAGTGATCATCCTACATCTATACAGTGGTATAGAACACTAGAACTTATTCCTCCTATCTAGCTGTATTTGTATCCTTTAATAAATTTCTCCCTAACCTCTCCTTCCCCCTACCCTTCCCAGTATCTAGTATGGTCTGTCCTACTTTTTACTTCTATGTGATCAACAATTTTTAGCTTCCACATATGAGTAAAAACACGCAGTGTTTAACTTTGTGTTCCTGGCTTATTTCATTTAACGTGATGTCCTCCAGTTTCATCCATGTTGCCATGAATGACAAGATTTCATTCATTTTTATGGTTGGATAGCATTCCGTTTTGTGTGTGTGTGTATGTGTGTCTAATGCCACATTTTCTTTGTCCATTCATCTGTTGTTAGACACTGTCTTAGTCTGTTTGTGCTGCTATATAGGAACACTCGAGGCTGGGTAGTTTATAAAGAAAAGTTTATTTGGCTCAGAAATCTTCAGGCTGTTCAAGAAGCTCAGCGCCAGCATCTGCTTCCAATGAGGGCCTCAAGCTGCTTCCACTCACCGCAGAAGGCCAAGGGGAAATCACATGGCAAGAGAGGAAGCAAGAGTGGGGGAGATGGTAGGCTCTTTTCAACAACAAGCGATTGGGAGAACTAATAGAGTGAGAACTCACCCTACTGGTAAGGACAATACCAAGCCATTTATGAGAGATTCACCCTCATGACCCAAACACCTCCCATGCCTCCAACATTGGGGATCAAATTTCAACATGACGTTTGACGGGACAAACATCCAAACTATAGCAGACACCTAGATTGATTCTCTATGTTGGCTATTGTAAATAATGCTGCAATAAACATATGGATGCCAATGTCTCTTTGTCATCTCAATTTTTCAAATTTCATGGAAAACTCTGTCAGGTTTTTATTGATGAAGTCTCAGGTCTACAAACCAATTTAGGGAGAGTAGCAACGCTTAGAAAATAAGTGTTTCCATCATGACCATGGGGTACATCTCCATTCATTAAAATTTTACTTGATGTATCTTAGCAAAGTTTTTAAAATTTTCATGCACAGGGCTTGTTGGATTTGTTTCTAGAACCATTATGATTTTAGTTGTAAACGATATATTTAAAACATATATATACATACGTGTATGTGTATGTCTTCTAATTGTTAATGGTATGTAGAAAAACTATTTTTTTTTTTTTTTTTTTTTGATACAGAGACTAACTCTGTTTCCCAGGCAGTACAGTGCCGTTGCAACAACCAACCTCACAGCAACCTCAAACAACAGGGCTCAAGAAAACAACCTCCAAAAGGCTC
>CAUYRT010016197.1:0-29354 GCA_963574885.1 Lepilemur ruficaudatus | reverse complement strand
AATAAATCACAGTCACGTGCCGGACAGAGATGGTCCGGTCAGCAATTGACCGCATGTGTGATGGTGGTACTGTGAGATTGTAATACCGCGTTTTTACTGTGCCTTGCCTGTGTTTAGATATTTTTAGATACACAAATATTTGCCACTGTGTTACAGCTGCCTACAGTATTCAGTCCAGTCACGCGCTGTAGCCTGGGGGCCGTCGGCTGCCGCTACGCCACACAGCATGGGTGTGTGGTGGGCTATCACACCTAGGTTTGTGTAAATGCGCACACAACGACAGGGTCACTTAATGACACACTTCTCAGAATGCATCCCCGTTGTTAAGCGATGCTCAACTGTACATATATGATCACCGTGTATCACCACGGTGATGTATATGACCACCATGACCAAACTTTGATTGAATCAAGTCATCATCGAGCTGGGTAGGATCTTAGATGTTGTTTTGTCCAACCTCTCACTCAGCAGAGGAGGTGGTAGAGGGTCACACACTGTGTTGGCTAGGGTGGCTTTCACTGTTAGGAAAGTCATCCCTCATGTACAGAAAATTCCTTTCGGTGATAAGCGCCCGTTGGTCCGACATGTAACTCCAAAGCATGAATCTGACCCCTTTGTCACAAAGTAGAGCTTCACGTGTTTGAGCCCGGCAGGCACACTTTGTCTTCACCCTTTGAGCCTACCCGTCTTCGGTTCCTTAGATGACTGCTGTGTGCCTCACGGACGGTTTCGGTGTACTTGTAGCTTTAGGTCCGGAGAATTCCCAAATCGTAATAGAACGGGAAAGCGTGATCCCTTTCGTTTCACTGTCCGATTCTGAGCAGCTTAAGAGTTTATCTGTCAGCTGAACTTGGTGAATGAGTCAGGACCCCGTTGGCTGCCAGTAACAAAAACCTAATTCAAACCAACTTAAACAAGAAGAGGCTTATGCAACTGGCAGATCCAAGGGGTGGTTTCAGGCCCAGTCAGATTCTGGGACGCAGTGCCAGCGGAGCTCTGTTCCTTTCTGCATCTCTTCTTCCTGCTTGCCTGCTTGACTTACTTCCTGGGCGGGCAAGACAGCCAGCAGCCCACACTTGCATCCTCACTGCAGCTCCTGATTGCAGAGGACGAGGGGCCATCTTCCTTTGAAGATCTCTCTGGCAAAGTATCAGAGGAGATTGGTTCAGCTTGGGTCACGCGCCCATCCCTGAACCAATCGCTGTGGCCAAGTCGCACAGGGTGCAGTGGCCAAGGTTGTTTTCTGTTGTTACCCCCCTGCTCTGCTCTCGCCCCTCCCCGGCTCTCCCCGCTTTAAGCAGGTAGGACTGAGATGGATTACTGTGGTTGGGGTTAGGACTGGCTCTCCAAAGGAGGTGATCCTGGGAAGACAAGCGTATGTCTGCTAAGTTACTTAACGGGCACTTCTGGAAAGTCCACGGCTCAAACATGCAAAGCCCCAAGTGCAAAAATGATGTGGCTGCACAAAGACAGAAGCAGTGGTCAGATGGAACCCCTTTTTATATCACGCAGGCCATGTTCAACTCCACGTTGCAGCATCAGGACTTGAACTGTATTTTATCGAGCAGCTGCCTACATTGCGCTTAGGTTAATATTTCTAAAAAGTCACTTTTCCTGAGGCGCATGGCATATTGGTTTATAGTCATAATGTTCACCACCTTACATGTTTGAGTTAGACTTCATTGAAGCCAGGTCAGACATTCTGTTCCCCTTCTAAATCTGTTCTGATTTGAAAGATTCCCTGTCGTGAGACTCTTCTTTATGATAGTTTAAAAATACGTGGAGAGATGGAGGCTGAGGCAGATTAACGTCGTACAAATCTGATTAACATCATCTGCTCTGCTTCAAAGGTCAGGTGCACTCAACGAATTTGCTTTGAAATTATTTTGTTTATTTTGTGGGCATATACATCACGAGCTTTCTAAAGGTCAAAAGTAGAGTTTGCTCTTGGATTCTGAAGCAATCTGATTTCCATTTACAGTACGCTTTGGTGACCCTAAATGCAGAAGCAGGCCCCGTTAAGTCGTATTTCCAGTTTGTGTTTGCTTTAATTTTCTCGGGAAGAGAATCCCTGCCGGGTCAAGGCGGTGCTGAAATATCATTTTCCCTAAATTACTTTTATTTTTCAACTAGGTTCATAAGAGGACGCTACTCACAAATGACATCTGAACTCTGGATGTTGACTTCATGCCCTCTTTGTTTTCGAAGATGTGGAAGCTTCTCAGTTAGCTAGTCTCTTGCTTGGAAACTGGAGCAAAGGTCAAAAAAGTTAGGACTCCTGGGTTTTATTAACATTCACCTGGTGGGGATCCTGAAGCTTTATCAATTAATGTTTGTAAAATCACCGTGTGCTTCATAGAGAGGAAGCTCCAGTAAATTATACGGTCTTATTTACTGTTCAGAAAATCAAGGATCTAGTTATATACACAAAGTATTTTTTCATTAATTATTTTAAAGGTTTTTTTTTTTTCCCCTTACCACAGGTACTTTACCAAGATAAAAAGAAAATCTCTCAGAGTATTTTGTATGCATGTTCATTAACATTCATTCCAGTGGAATAATAAACCGCCAAGCGCCTCATGTATGAAACAGTGGGGCATGGCTAATTACAGTTTTCAGCCGCACGACCAATAACGTTCACCATGAAACGTGGTGTCTGTTAAACACTTTTTTTGTTGGGGGAGAGTGGTAGGAAATAGGGAGGTTGCAAATTGCAATTTTAAAATGTCTAAATATTTTAGGGGCTTGTACATTATAAATATCTTTCAGGCAAGTATTTATCACAAGCATGACATCCTGTTATCAAAACAGAAAAAAACCCCACAGATTTGCCTTAAAAACAAAACGAAACAAAACAGAAACAGCACAAGTCCTGAGAATGGACCATGTTCTATCAGGAAACAGAAGAGACTTCTCATTCGGAAATAAAGATTACCATAAAATTTAAAAATATATTTTATATTGAATTTTATAAATGAATTTCCTACTCCTTACAAAGTCATCCTTATATTATGATTCTCTCTAGTCCCCAAACATATTTAAAGGACAAAAAATCTGAAAAGCATACCGAGGACACAGTTTGTTGAATGTCGTGGCTGAAATACTCAAAATTGATTTAGAATCAATTTCATAACGCATATTCGAAATCTTTTCTATTACTTTTTTGTTTAAAATATTTTCCCTTAATACAATCTGTACTGTTGAATACCCAAAGACTACATGAATAAAGCACTGATGTCCACATTAAAACAAAAATTTTTTTTTTTTTTTTTTTTTGAGACAGAGTCTCACTCTGCTGCCCGGGCTAGAGTGAGTGCCGTGGCATCAGCCTAGCTCACAGCAACCTCAAACTCCTGGGCTCAAGCGATCCTCCTGCCTCAGCCTCCTGAGTAGCTGGGACTACAGGCATGCGCCACCACGCCCGGCTCATTTTTCTATATATTTTTAGTTGGCCAATTAATTTCTTTCTATTTTTTTTTAGTAGAGAAGGGGTCTCGCTCTTGCTCAGGCAGGTCTCGAACTCCTGACCTTGAGCGATCCGCCCGCCTTGGCCTCCCAGAGTGCTAGGATGTCAGGCGTGAGCCACCGCGCCCGGCCCAAATTTTAACTTGTGTTCTTTCAGTGAGTAATAGATGGTAAAAAAAAATAAAATATTCAGAATGATATAAAATAGAATAAAAGGTCTTGCCACCACCAGTGAACTCTCCCTCCTCTAACCATCGTTCACAGTCACCTGGGCTGCTCCCTGAGCTTGTCTACACAAGGGCAGGTGCAGGCTCACAATCCCTTGTCTGCAGTTCTGAGACCCAACGAGCTCTGAAAACTAAAAGGCTGACCTGGTCTGAGTCTACAGATAGTGTCTATGCGTCCCATGTCTGTTTAGTTGCAGACATATTACTATGTTTGGGTGCTGTCCCCAGACAGCTCTAGGAGTGTTACATACTGGAAGAATACAAAGGCATATTCTTTTTTAAAAACCAAAAAATTCATTAATTTCTAAAACACATCTGTCCCAAAAGTTTTAGAGGAACGATATGGATCTTAATAATTACACGTGTGTATAACACCACGGTCCTTTTGTGCTTACACAAATGGATCACACTACATGCACTGTCCGGCAACTACATTTATGGAATAGTTCAACATTTTCCCTTAAGATCTTACCACGGCCCACAAAGCCCTACGTGGTCTGGCCTCTGGTAAACTTTGACCTCACCTCTCATCACTTTTCCTCTCTCCTTCAGCCACATCAGCCTCCTGGCTAGTCTTCCACCATGCCGAGCTTCTTCAGATCTTAAGGACTTCGCATTTACAGTTCCCTTTGTCTTCCACAGATTTCCTCATGCCCGGGGCCCCCTACTTCATTGAGATTCTTGTTCAAATAACACTTCTTCCAAGAGGCCTTCCGTGATGACCCCCATCTGAAAGAAGACCACCCGGCATTTGTCATCACCTTGGATGTAAGTGTGTATATTAGTGTGCGGTCTATCTTCTTCACTAGAAGTCCCACAAGGGTAGGAATGTTTTATGATTTATTACTATTGCATCCCTAGCACCTAGAACAATGTCCAGCATATAGTATGTGCTCAGTTAATATTTGTTGATTTTTTTTTTCCCTTTTGCTTCCAAATTAAACAATTTATCGTTACAAGGCTCCCGTTTGCTTTTACGGCAAACTAAGGAGCATCGCCTACGAAACCCTTATGAGCTGACCTTTGGGACTCTTCCAGCCCCTTCCACCACTGCCCTACTTCCACTCTAGGTTGTAGGCTGATAAATCTCCCCTGTCTGAGCTCTGGTGCCTGCAGTGTATTGTTGCTTCTGCCCGGAGCCCTCTTTCTCCCCTCCAGTGGAGGAGAATCCTCTCATTCCGGCATTGGCTCATGTGGGGCTTCACATTGATTTGTTCACCTGTCTCCACGCTTATAATACTCACTGCAGTACAACTCCTGGGACTGCGTCTTATTCACTGGTGAATCCCAGCCCCCCAGCGCGGCGGCTGGCACAGAGTAACCCTCGATCTATGGAAAACTGAGCTGAATCAAAATTACATACCATTCTGCACTAAGTTTTCTACATATTTTAATTTTTAGAAAATGCTTTCAATGGGTTTTATCTTCCAGAATGATGAAATGCCTCAAAGCTGCAGTGAAACCAGGGCAGTGTGTTTAGAGGCATAATTTCTTGAAACAGAGTGATGAAAACTCATAGCTTGTCTCTGAGCTACCCCAGTGAGATCACAGTGTGGACACTGAGCTTAGTTTTATGCACCTTATGTTCTAGGTAACTGGAAGATGACTGCAAAAGATGGCAGTGAGAAGGATTAAGTGTGATTATTTATGAGGCATAGTTAAAAGGAGACAGCTTGCATATGTTCACTAACTATGGGGAATCGACTGATCTCTAAATATCTGATGAACGAATCTACCCAAGGAATACATTTAACACAGAACAACAAAGGGATAAATAAGAGGAGACAACAAAAAAGATAGGTGAAAAATTTAGAAAATTTTTAGCTTATCATAAGATGGCTCTTACCAGCAACCAGAATTCTCTAATAGCAGCGAAAATGCTTAATGATAATGAGTTGAGAAATTTGTGGAGACTGGAGCATTTGGGTGCAGCTGAGTTTCCCAGGCTTTCTATCCTTTGTATTACAAAAATAATGCATTGTTTTTCCTTTTTCAAATATAATATTTTCATATTAGATGTATAATTTTTCCAAATAAATCCCCCCAAGATTCGTGTCTGGAAGTCTGGATTATGACCTGTAACATATGGCTGAGATGAATTATGCAGAGGGTTGAACTCTTTGACCTCTAAGGCCTTTCTAGTTTTGAAATTCTGTTTCCATGGTAAAGATTTCCTTGCACGTAGGTCCCGTGTTCTTGGCGAGGTTGCTGTTGGGAGTGTTCGACGAAAGCATGTAACCACCAGGCTTCCCACCTACAGAGATGTTCCCGAGCTTTGTGGTAATGGGAGGTTAACTTCCAGGTTACCTGTGCCTCTTTAATTCATGCCTTAGTTGAATTTAACAAGTGGTGCAAATGTCAGGCTCTTTTAGCACTTACCCTATTTGCTTTTTGTGGCCAGAACACAGTCATTCACTGACCACATATTTACTGAGTGCTTGCTAGTCAATAACACAAAACCAAAATTCTTGCTTTCAAGGAGCTTACATTTTGTTTGGAGCACACAGATGATATAAACAGAAGGACACATTAATGGTGGCTGTAATTTCAAGTAAAGCGATTGCTAGGAAGAAATGCTGTCACAGCCCGACCCACACAGGTCTTTCACAAAATTGTCTTCTGGGTCGAAAGGTCACCTAGATCTTTATGCTACTCTCCCAAAATATCCAAGCCCTTTACTGGTGTTTCTTCAAGATCACGAGATGAAAAATACATTGTGTTCAGTAATATTTCCTTAAATTCTCTTTTCTCCGTTTCTTGATATTCTTCCTCTTCACCCTGCCCCACCCTAATCCTCCTGAATTCCCCTCCTTAAGTCCCCAGAGAGTTCCTGTTCCCCAGTGCAAATGAGGCTTTTGTTGTTGTTTGGTTTGCATGTCTTAGTAAGGATTTAGAAATAAATCTATCTTAATTGTTGATATGATGAGCGATATAAGGTGGTAAGTTGCTTGGGTTTTGTTTTTGTTTTTTTGTATGTATACATTCAACTTTTGAATCATTTTCATCCGCTTGTCTCAGTGACATGAGCTTGTAGTGCACCAAAGCCACCTGTAGCAGACACTGTTGGTGCCCTGCCAGTACCCTCCATTTCCTTACTGTTTTAGTGCGTACCAGCCTGACTCTTAATGGCAGCACCTGCATCTCTGGCTTTTTGTGGCCACTGAGGCAACTCCATCCCCCTGTGCAGCATGGGGACAGTCCCTGAAAGCAGTCCCCAATCATTGACTGATGGGAGCTGGTGTTTAAACAATCCCGGTCTCTTGTCCCGTTGGTGGGATAACTCCGTCTAATGCGTGTGTTCCATAGTGTTGCCTGGAGATCCCCAGGCGGGTTAAGCTCTAGTCGTCTCCAGTAGTCACATGCTGTAATAGACAGAGCACTTTTTTGTGTCTCCCCTATTTCACTTTCCTGCTCTCTTACTGATATTTCCTACAATTACCTCCTAAATGAACGACTTGCACTTGAATACCTGTCTCAGGATCTGCTTCTGGGAGAAGGAAAACTAGGGTGGTTATTAATTCAGTCACGTTGCAGACCAGATAGTAACCTCCCACTGGTCGTCTTGGCACTCGGAGGTCTTAATGCTCTTTGTGAGTGTACGCATTGCTCAAGGTCACGACTGACCTTCAGCCAGCAGTCAGCATCACCCACAGCTGAAGTCATACCTGTAAGCTCATATTCGGCTGTCCGACAACGGTGTGATAATCATTGGATACCACTGTTTAGGTACTGAGTACATTGATGACATTTGCTTTTTGACTGCTAAGTAGAAGATGTAACGATTGCAGGCTGATCCTTTATCAGGAGGAGAGTCTAGTTGTTGAGCTTTTCAGTTTCCTGTGGTTCTGATATTCGTCCACATTTAGTCTGGCTGCTGACACATGTGTTGAAATCTCTCATGCCAATCAGCTTGAGAAAAGCTAGGACTGCTGAGATAAGTCTGTGCTCATAAAAGCTAGAAAGAACTGTTGTATTATAGGAAACAACCCCAAATTGACAGAGGATTAAGCCAGGAAGCCTGAACAAGGGTTTTAATCCCTATGCACAAAAGTAGTCTATACACATATTGATCACATTCCTGCTGTCTTGACTGTAATTGTTTTCCATTTTACCTTATTATTCACAATTCAGTAATATGTTATGTGGCTATAGTGTGTGTGATGACCTATAATCCAATGTGACATTCTCTGAGAGTCCCACTTCCAAGGATATCAGTATTTCATACCAGGACGCGTTGTAGGGCACTTTGCTACTCTCTGTGGGGTTCAAACATCAGAAAGGATGAGAGATCTAAGACTTGGTGTAATCACCTGCATGTAATGAATTAGGCCAAGGAAAAAGTGAAGGGAGGAAAAAAAAAAAGAAAATGATGCTAGGGAAAACAGGGACACATCTTAGTGTTTGTCCACATGTAATTGCTCTTTGTTTCGCCCTTTTAAAATGTAAAAGATGACTGGCAAATGTCCCTTCTTCCTTGGTCCTAGGATAGGAACGGAAGGGAAGTAAAGGAAAGCGAGCATCTTGAAGAAGAGAGGTTGCTAAAGGGAGCAGCAGGTGTGGTGGCAAGAGTGGAGATGGGACTCTAGTCCCTGATTAGGAGCTGCATGACCTCGTGAAATAATTTAGCCATGCAATTTGCGATTGCATTTATTGCAAAATTAAGTTTCCTTTCCATATTCCTCTAGGCATAAAGCACCTTGAGGTTAGGAATGGGGTTTGAATCAATGATCTCTCCAGCACCCACATGGCATTTGGCACAAAATACACTGAGAGAATGATTTTGAATTACACAGGGAGCAAGTATAAGGGACCCATGGCGGTCAGAGGTGGCTTTAATTGATCTGCGTCGGAGAAAGGGAGAATGGAGGAGAAAGGTCATTCTAGATTTCATCCAGTTATTAAAAAAACAGTATATTTACTACGTGCTGGGCACTTTTCTAGGTGGTAGAAATATCGCAGTGACCGAAACAAAAATGCACATCTGCGTGGAGCTTGCGTTCTAGTGGGCGGGTAGGAAGACAAAAGAGGATGAGCAAATTTCATGCAAGGCGTGGACAGATGGTAAGGAGGAAAACAGCACCGAAATCAGGGAAGATCCAGAATGGGGAGAGGAAGTGAAAAGAAATCCAGCCCGTGGGGAGTCGTGAGCATGTTTTGGGAGGAAAAAAAAGAAGAGAATCACGTTTCTCTTCCATTTGAAAAAAGTCAAAGATTGGACGCTTTATGCCAAAAACCTCCCCCCAAGGGGCTTCTCGCTTGAGGCTCTCTCTTGCGAGGGACAGTCTTTCCCGCCCCGGAATCAGGGTCCCTGCCACGATGGCTCCCGATTGGCCCTGTGTAGGGGCGTGCCCTGCGCCTATTGGTCTCTGCTCCTGTCCCCTGACGAGAGGCCATCTTGGGTCCCGCCCCCCGGCGCGGGGGGTCTTCTGGGAATTGTAGTTCCAGCCCGCGACATTTTGCCCTCTGCTCTCAGGTGCCTGCGGCCGCCCCGGTGGGCCTAACGCCCAGGTGCCGCTCCCGGCCCGCGCCCCCTCCCTCCGCCGGCGTCTGGGCGGGCAGGGGCGAGAGGCCGCGCCCACGTGGGGCAGTGTGGCTGGGCCGGGCCGCGGGGTCCAGGCTTCCACGCGCGTCCGGCCGTCGCCCTCACCCGCTCCCCCGCCGTCCACTGCGTTTGACAAGTGGGGAAACTGAGGCACGGGGCCGCTGTTGCATGGACTCGAGTCAGAGTCGCACCCAAGCAGCGGGAATCCGCGCCCCGCAGGTGTGGGTCGCCCTCGCAGCCCCGGGTGCTGAAGCCGGGCGCGCGTGCCCTGGCAGGGGGTGTCGGGGGGGGGCGGGAATAGAAGGTTCCAGCAGGTGTTGAGAGAACCCGTGGGAGAGCGCCGCCCCGGTGCGGGGAGAGGGGCTCACTCGCCGGTTCCCTGCCGGGGTTCGGGCCGCTGTGGGTTTAGATTCCCGAGCGGGGGCCGGGCAGGTGCGTCCACCTGCGCGCACCTGCGCGGGGAAGACGGCTTCGCGGGTGGCCGCTGCCGTTCCCTGGGGACAGCCGCTCCCAGCGCTTAGCCGAGAAACGCAGGGCAGGGCAACACCCCGGGACGCGAGCGTGGGGCCCCCGGCTCAAATGGCCTAAGCACGCTAGGTCGGCGCCACGCGTGGGCAGGTTGACCGGTGGCGATTTACTGCTGTTTTATCCCGGGTCTCCCGGGAACGTGCTGCGGAGAGAAGGCCACAGAGATCGTTTTATTAATAGAAAGGCTGGGCGCGACGGCCAAGGCCGCCCTGGCGCGCACCTGCCAGGTGTACCTGAGCCGGCTGCACCTGAGCGCCTCCGCCTCCGCTCCATCGTGTCGCAGAGGCTTCTGGGGGTTGTAGTCCCGCCCCTTGTTTCCCGGCGGGCTGGTACTCCGCCTTCCAGGGCGCCATTTTGCACGGCGAGGTGTCTCCTGGGAGATGAAGTCCCGCTTGCAGCCGTTCTGTGTGGCAGGCGTTTGACTGGGAACTACAACTCCCATGGGGCTCTGCGTTCTTGGCTGCGGGCCTGGCCTCTGGGTCCATCTCCCAGGACCTAGGGCTGGAGAGTTGTTTAGTAAAGGGGGTGTGTGTGTGTGTGTTTCTTTCTGTTGATTGCGCATGCGCTTTCAAGTATTAGCCATGGGATTGTTGTATACAGTGTTCCAGGTATTAGGTAGGGAACGTGCACACTTTCAAACACAGCTAACATTGGACAGTTTGCGCGGTACGTTCACATACCTCTTGATAACGTTGTATTTCCCATTTGTAGATCAGAAAAAAGCTTGAGACGATGGTTTGTCCATGGTTATACAACTAGTAATAAAATATATATTCATTAAGAAACATATGTTACTATAATTTAATCATCATAAAAGCAGCATGAGAGAGATAACCATTTTTATATCCATTTTACAAACTAAACTAAGGCTAGAGAAGTTAAGTAACTTGTTCAAGTTAAATCAACTAGTGCATAGAAGTAGTGGGATTAAAACCCCTGCTTGACAATCTGTGCTTAGAAAAAGACCCTGCTTTACAGAGCTGAGAAGGATCCCAACATTTCTGAATATAGAATTTGGAATCTTTCCATTACACCGTGTTGCCTCTGTAGTTAGACAATATACATTAGAGCTTTAAAACCTTTGAGATCATCTAAAGCTAAGGCGAAGATCTTGGAACGGTTCCTAGCGTATAGTAAAGGTCCCACAAATGTTAGCTATATATAGCTTTATAATACCTTTGTTTTAGAGATGAAGAGACTGGCCCAGGTGGTAAAGTAGTTTGCCCAAGGTCACACACAGTTGGTTTGTGCCAGAGATGAGACTAGACCCAAGTGTCTTAATTCCAAGTACAGAGTTATTTTCTTTCTACCAGCAGTCAGCTAGCAGGAGCACCGGATGTGTAGCTGTTTAGATAATGGTTTCTCACCTAATTTGTTCTTTATAGGCCACAGACCAAGACCAGTTGTTTTAACATCTCTTTTTTTATTAGTAGCGAGGTTGTAGTATTTCATTAATTAAAATATTTTTTCGATTTCTTTGTATGTTCGTCTCTCTTTTTTCAGTGCAGGGGCCACATAGACAAAAAGGACCTAATGGGTAAGGGCTGGAAGGACCTTATAAATCATCTAGCTGTTTCGTTTTGTAAAAGAGGGGAGTAAAGTATAAGGTAGTCTGTGGTCTTCTTCTCATGCCCTGGGTCAAAAGCATCCTGTTTCTACAAGGAGCCAGGCTTCTGGAGGCCTCATCCTAGCCTCATTCCTGTGTTTGGTCGAACACTTTAGGAAATGGTTCTGTGTCCCCATCTTTATTTGCATGTACATTCAGCTTCAATATGCTCCTTTCCTATTTTGGGAATTAGTCTTGATTTGGCTCCCAATACTCTTCTCTCTTTTGTGATCTCGGACACTTGAGAGCAAATTCTGACACCGTCTGCATTCACAGTTGTTAAAATCTAACGTCTAATATATCTGAAATATAATGAGTTATACAAATTATACAAAACTTTCATTCCAGAAGACATATTGGCTCTGTCAATTATGTATTCACAGATAATAAAACAGGTAGCTCTCACCTCTTCTGTGTGAAAGATGATTTCTACATAATTAGATAATAAAGTAACAGTTTTGCAAATTATTGGTTAAACATTTCCTGCAACAGTCACTAGTTGAGAAGTTCTCCCCATCACCCTCTGTGGCCCCCGTCCCCCGGCACTCCTGCAATAGACACTCTGATCATTCACCTTCCAGCACGGTGCCTCACCACTAGTAGACACTGAAGAAGTATTTGTGGGATTGCATTCATAAGCACCCCTGAGCTCTGTTCCCACATCTTATCCTTGAATCTCAGTTTTCTTTTTTTTAATGCAGAAATGGAGCTTTGAAATATAAGATGTAGGAGGTTACTTTCCTTTCAACATGTACATTGCAGAGAAAAATCTCCGCCTTTAAGATCGTTCTCCAAGGGACTGTCTCTTTGGGAATGTGCACGTCTGTGACTTCTCAGATGAGAAAGCGATCCAAATAGCAAAACATAGCAGAGAAGCAATGGAGTGGTCGTCTGGAGGCCTATGATTTAAATGCCAGCTCTGCCTCTTAGACAGGTTACTTAGCCCTTGGTTTTTTCTCTGTAAATAGGAATAAGAATCATTTCTAGCTCACAGAGTAATGATGAAGAAAAAAGTGTATTTAAAGCTTTAAGCATGTTATCAGGCTCTCGATCGGTTGCAGTCAACAGATAAATAGTAGCTCTTGTTTTGTTATTAATGTAAGCTTGATATATGAAAATTCAGATGTACTCAAGATTTAAACTTGAGGCAGATATCTGTTTTACAAAAGGATTTGCCATTTGTTTTCTTAGAGTAGCAAGCTTGGCCATCACGTTTAAAATATGACGTTATCCACAACTCTTGATAACCCGTCTTGTCAGCACAGCGACACTCTCTCACGTGGGCAGAGATAGTGAGCCTCTTGGCTCGGTACTGCCTGCTGGGAGGTCCCTGATCTATGGTTCCACCTGTATATTAGATCTTGGATTTAAAAGTGGCCTGTTTCTGTTAGTGGGGCCTTCTCTCTGTCTCTAGAAAGGACTGGGCCTATCCCAGGAGCAAATAGATCTGTTTGAGCCCCTGCAATTGAGTCTCTAAATTTGATGGACAAAATCTGGGACCCTTAAATTAACATGTTACATCTGATTACTAAGATGGGAATTTGAGGCACCTTGCCTTCTAATGTGAATTTATTCCTTCTTTATATAATTTTAGTGTGCTTGGGTTGCTTTCCAGCTAGTGGGTCTCAGCCCTGGCTATAAGTTAGAATCACTTATATGCTAGAATGGGTTGGTCCTATTCAGATAACTTAAATGAGAGTAGGGAGGGGAGGTAGGTGTTAGTTTTTTTGTTTTGTTTTATGTTTCCCAGGTGATTCTAAAGTGCATTTAGGATTGAGAGACACTGATTCTAACAACACAACATCACGACATCATGGAATGAATTAGGTATAATCTAATAGGTAAAAAGTCCGGGTGAGGGATGAATTATCTAGAAAGTAGTATTTTGAAGGCTTTGGGAGTGAAAGAGGTGAGAAGCCCCATCACAAAGTTCTCATGGAATTTGATAAACCAGCTGCAGGTCGTGCACTGGGTTATCTTTGAGATTAGCTACCAGAAACGCTCTTTCTTCCCGACTTCCCCTGTATCTCTAGCTGTGCCCACCTGACTCAGGTTTCTCCTTATACTGAGTTTCAGGTTGTGTTTCTCTTCATGGTATTTAGTTTGTTCCATGCCTCATAGCTGGGGAAAAAAGTATTTGAACATTTAAAGCCAGGTTCAAAAGAAGCTGAGTTACATGCTTTCATGATCCATGGCAGTGTTACTGAAAGGGTTTAAATCATTGTTCAGATAAAATACAATTCACTTTTACTAGTAATGTTCTTACATTCTAATTGAGTAGTTCGAAATGAACCACTGAAATGGACCACATCTGGAAAGGCTGCCTATTAAATAAAGTGTCCTTCCTTCCTTCTCCCGTCCTCCCCAACCCCCTTCCTTTTCAGGGCAGAATAATTAACTAATTTGATTTAATATCTTTGACTTAATTTTCTGGATTATTCATAATATATGGGGCCTGTAAGGGAGGAAAAAGAAACTCTTCCTCTATCCTCTTAGGTTCTTCTCCTGGGCCCTGGAAATTAAACTGACAAAAAACAGATTAACAGGAGAAACTGTTTATTGTGTTTGCATACAGAGGCCTTCATAGAAAAGAAGTGAAGACCCTAAAGAGGTGGTTAGACCCGGGGAGTCGGGCGGGGAGAGGCTTTTATACCTTGTGGAGAAGAAACTAGACAAAAGAAAAGGGGATTTGGGCTTCTGGGGAGAAGGGAAAAATTGTTAGAAAGTAACTAGGAAAATGTATGGTTAATAAAGGTTGCATAGGCTGGGTGTGCTGGCTCACGTCTGCCTGTAATCCCTGCACTTTGGGAGGCCGAGGTGGGAGGTCTGCTTGAGGCTAGGAGTTTGTGGTTGCAGTGAGCTATGATTGCACTACAGCCCTCCAGCCTGAGTGACCCCAAACCCTGGCCTGTCTCAAGGAAAAAAAAAAAGGTTGCTTAGTAAGGTGTGTTATGGAGAAAGGAGTTCTTTTCTTCTTTCAGATTGGGAGAGGGGTACACTTTTGCAGGTGGAAAATATGGCACCTTTTAGAAAGGGAAATTTATGCCTTGCTTATAGTTAGATGGGGGAGGGCAGAGAGCTGTTTGGTGCCTGCCTCTGCAGTTTCTTAATTGCCTTCAGCTCCAAGTAACCCTCATGCCAAAGTGGCACATTTGGGGGTGGCGTGTTCTGATCCCCTGCAGGACTGTTCCCTTTTCAAAATTTTTTTCCCCTCATAGAAAATGCACATACTTAGGTTTGTTTGCAATTTATATTTGAAACCTTATATCAAGAGTCCAGGAGTGTTCTGGGCCTGAATTTATATTAGCCAACACCATAATTTCATTTTTCAGCATTTCCCGAACCTCTGCTCACCAGGAGGTTATTTTGCAATGTGGTAGCTTGATTTTTCTAGTCTGTTGACTCCATGAGAGAAAAACAGAAAGTGGGAAAAAGGAGTGTTTTTGCTGGAAGGTTTAATGCAGTTAAAAAATTACATATTTTAGGGGTAGTTTGTGTATATGCCTGTTTTCTCTTTTAATCATGAGTAAGGAGGGATAGAAGAGAAAGTTGAGAAACCGGTTAAGTAGTTCACAAAAGGTACACGTCAACGGTATTCTGGAACTTACGGACTTTTTCTGAGTCTTTTTTTTTTTTAATTTTATTTTAAATTTAAATATAACTTAATTCTGTTTTTTATTAGATGTTGGTATGGAATTTTTCTGAGTCTTTTTAATGTGTTTGTTAGCGTTCTTTGTTATGGAGTCACCTCTGTTTATTAACAGTCGGGATTCTATTAAAATTCAGTGTGTTTTGCAGTTTCTCAGACGCACAGCTACCGGGGTTAAAACCCATCGCTGAAGGACCCGAACTCCCTCGTGAGGTTTAATGGGCGCGTGCTATAGTTGGGCGCAGACTGGAGGGGCGTCTGCTGTCATGCCATCCGTGAAGCTCGTGGTACGTGGGAAGAACAGAACTTTTATTTTCTGTGAAGTCTTCTTTCCATGTCTTCGGCTTTGAAAAAAAAAACCAAGCAACTCACTGCTGTCTTCAGACTCCACATTGACTGAAGAGCAGAATCTTCTTGTTTGTGCCGGGAGACGTTTCAGTGGTGCCCAAAAGCACCGGTCTACGTGTAGGATCGAGCCTTGCGGGCAGCTGGAGGGAAAGGCGGGAAACCTGCTGGGGTGAGGTTGTTCGAGCCCTGTGGGCGCTGGTGGTTCCTGCCCGACCTTCCCCAGGACTGAGCCGGTGAGAGAAGGGTAGCGGTCCAAGGGAGAACACGGGACAGCAAGAGAGAAGTAGAAAGAAATGCAAAGGTTGTGGAAAAGGAATAATAACAAAACATGGACGGGTGGAAGGGGGGAGAGATTTTTGTTTTTACAGTCACCTGTGTAAATAAAGTCGGTCTCTGCCGCCGACTGCTACAGCAGACGCCAGAGGCAGGTCTGATTTTCACTGAATCCGGTCTGCCGCCATGGATGGCCTGCCTCGAAGTACAGGCCGGGCGGCGCGCTCTGAGTCACTCTGGGACAGGGTGAGAGTGGGTGGTCGCCGTAGCAGAGCTGACATTGAGGTGCCAAGACCTGCACCGCCAGCCCGTCCCAGGTTAATCGATCCAGGTGAGACCTGCTCTGGGTGATGCTAAGTTGCAGCCAGGGCGGAAAACAACTGGTTAAAAAGCAGCCCTAACAGGTTGAAATTACATAAAGAAGGGGGCACTATAATTGGGCTAAATAAATTTCCCTTAGGAAGCAAGGTGCCTCATAGTGACGTCTTAACAGTCACGTATGAAGATACAACACGTTACTTTAAGGATCCCCGATTTTTTCCCATTAAATTTAGAGAGACTCAGTTGCATGGGCTGAAACGTTATCTATTTGCCCAGACTACCCAGACTACCCCGGTGTTTACAACGGATTGAAGGAGTTCCAGCTCCCATTCCCTCCCCATATTGGGGACGATGCCGTGTGTATTGTTTTCACATTGTCTGTCTTCCCTCTCCAGAAAGTTAGCCCTACCAGGGCAGGGACATCGTTGGTCCTGTGCATTGCTCTGTCTCCGTGCATAGAGCAATGCATGGCCTATGACAGACAGAATGAGTTGTGTCTCGTTACTGCCATCAAGATCTAAAAGTCTGGGTCGTCCCAAAGGCTGCCACTCCAGGTAAATAGGTTATTTATGCTGTACAGACAGCATAGGACTTTTCAAACGCTGAGGAGTCAAGGAGGGACCCTTAAGGTGGGGGCTGTAAAGGGGAGTCTGGTATCTGGCTCTGCGGATGCACTTCTGGCTTTGGTTTTCCTTCGCTGTGTCATCTTGAACGAAGTACTCAACGTCTCTGAGCCTAGCTTTTCTGCAAATGGGGGTGATAATACTACCCAGTTCTTAGAGCTGTTGTGAGGATCAAGTGAGACTGTGGGTGTAAATTACTCCCTGTACAGTGATTGACACTTAGTCAGCACGCAGTAAAATTATCTGAGATCAGTGTCGTCAAACCTGGAATGTTACTCTGCCCACTATTGCTGGCTAGTCATTACACGTGGGTGCCAGTTTTCACTTTGAAAATCATCACCGGCCCATTCCCACAGTGCTGTGTTATTTGGTGAAGTTTCATGTTCCCTTTGGTCATCAAATAGACGTCGGGATGGTCAGTTCCGGTTACGCGTAGTTTACTGGAAATGTTGAAGAACAACAACCCAGGATTCAGCACAAAAAACAAATGCTGGTTGATGTTAAAGACAGGAATATAAATCAGAAAACAAACACATCCGCAGCACTGTAATATTTAAATGCCTTCTCATAAACACTTAAGATTCTCATTAGTCCAACATCAGAAAAATGATAAATATTAATATTTGTCATCAAAGGAAAGCTTGGAAATCAAAGCAGAGTAAACAACTGCTGTATTTCAAGTATTACATAATACCAAATGCATTAATTTAATGCCTCCAAAACTCTATTTTATAAAAAAAATTCTGTATGAGATAGTTTATTTTTATCCAGTGCACAAACCAAGAAAGATGTACCTATAATCAAAAAAAAAAAAAAAAATTCAGGAGATTTGCTGATCCCAAATCACGTTCTCAAAGACAGGTTGTGTTGTGTTTTGTATCTACAAAAGAGACCCACACGTGTCTGAGCCAGGCCTCCTTTTCCATGGATCTCTAATTCTATGTCAGGAGAATTGATTGGACATGGGCCGAGGTAGGTCACAAAAGGGCGCAAGTGCTTCCTGTCTTCACTGTGGGTTCCCTTCCCAGGGGTCTCTGCTCTTCTCAGGTGCTGGTGCTGCTGCTCCGAATATGCCCAGAGGCACGTGCAGTGGTTTCTAGGGTCGGGTGGGAGCAGGAGGAGAGAGGACACCCTGTGCTCTCCCTCCGAAGCTATCAGACAGACGTTCCCTCCCTGCTTTCAGAGTGCCTGCAATGGCCGATTCAGCAGAGAGGGCGGCGTCCTGTCACCCCAAGAGCACGGGACTGGCCGTCGGGAGGCCTGGGTTCTAGTCTGGCTGTGCCACTGCTGTAAGCAAGTCTCTTCCTCTCCCTGGACTTCTCTGTCCACGTCTGTAAAGTGAGGGTTTGGATCCGGTAACTGTGACGTCCTGTTCCTCTCCAGCGCCCTGGGTGCTGGAGAGCTTCGGGGATCCGATGAGCCCTTTCCGCCACCCTCTGTGCAAGGATGATGCTGGTGCGGCTGGCTCTGGGGCAGAGAGAGCTTCATCGTGGGTAATTCACTGAAGTTCTCAGTTTCCTCATCCATTAAATGGGAATGGTGCCAGGTTGTTGCGAACACAAAAGATGGAGTTTGGAAAACATCTAGTACTCTGTTTGTTAGATCACGGGGATTTACTGACGATGCTATTATGATGATATTGTAATATATGTGTGTATTATGTTATCACATTGTAATATATAATAAATATAGTAAATGCAGTAAGTACATTAAAATAAAATGTATTTATATCTTGACTTAGCACTTTTCTGACCCTTTGTACCTAAAAAATGGAGATAATAAGAGAACCACCTCACTGGTTAGCTATGAGCATTAAATGAGATAATACATGAACACATGTAGGGTACTTCCTGCTACATCGTGAGCACTAAATATGCTTAGTGATAATTTTAGCTATCACTGTTACTATTAGTCATAATAGCTTGAACATAGTGTTAATAATATTTTTTTTGTGAAAGAATTGGACAGGACCAGGCGAATGGAGCAGTTACCTTCTCTAACACACACGCCAAAAAGCAGATTTCTGGTGTCTGAAGGATTCAGTATTTCCCCTCAACATCTTATTCATCGTAGGAAACACTAAGAAGACGGTGTCAAGTCTGTACGTAAAAGTCAAGTATTCACATCCAACGTGGGTTCTTAAACCAGGATGCTGGGACCTCTTCAGAATCTGATGTTTCAGGTCCGTGTTCTAATCTGCACATAAGAATCGAAAGTGAGTTAGGAGAGACCTGACTTGTAATCCAGTCACTGTGGGCCAGAGCTTTGCGTGGACTCTCTCATTTCATGCTCATAGCAATTCTATAAGGTAGAAACTCTTGTTATCCCTGTTTTATAGATGGGGAAACTGAAGCTCAGAGAAGTTAAGCAAGTGCTCAGGGACACCCAGCTGGCAAGTGGAGGGGCCGGGCCACGAGCCAGGCTGTTCACCTGGGGAGCTCAAGCTCTGCTCGCTGATGTCCTTAGATGGTAAAATGGTCAGACCTGCCTGGTAGTTATTTTTTCTGTATGCTGGAGTCTAGTGAATAAGGACAAGAATATAAATGGACTTGATTTTTATCAATGACATAGCAAATTAACATTCATTTTTATTGTTTTCAAGATCACTCCGTTTCAAGTAAGTGGATGAATTTCAATGTAGAATAGACTTATTTAAGGAAACATCAATATTTTTCTCAAATAGGCAGCATCAAAACTGTATTTATGGAATTAAAGAAAACATACTGTGTTTATATAATGCAGATTCACTTGGAAACATAAGATTTCTTTATCATTTTCCGTAGCAAAACTTGCTGCTGTTGGCATCAGTCTATTTTTAAGACACAAAAATAAATTGTTTCTTATTAAGTTCATTGGATCTGCAGGCAGATATTAGATAAAGTGGGAGTAGATGAGTCTAGTATCTTGGTCAGAGTGCCTGCAGCATTCTATAAGAAGGTGCTATTAAAAAAAAACAAAAACAAAAGCAAAGCTTTTCTTACCAATGGCATAATAAGATAAATTTATTTTAGAAGATTTAAAAAATACAGAAATGCTCAAAAAAAATTGCCATTTCCACCCCTTCATGCTGGCACTATCAATATTTCAGTGTATACTTTTTTCATCATTCTTTATCATATATATATATTTGTTCTGTTTTCTAAATTTGGATAATACTTTACGTATGGTTTTGTTTTTTGTTTACACTCATCCATGTATTACTGTGTGCACTTTCCCACATCATTAATGTCTACGGAGGATTCCACTGTTAGAATATGACAGTATTTTTTAACCTATCCCACTTAGTTAACCTTTAGGTTTCCCCGACCTTCTTTCCTGATGGATTTGCATATGCATAATCACACCCATGATTCTTTTCTTAGGACGCGTTCTCAGAAGGGGGAGTGCTGGACTGCACTGTAAGCCGTTAAGAGTAGCTACCCGGTTTTTCTTCCCTGCAGATAGACCTAGCATCCTCATGAACAGCTTCGCTGGGGCTCTGCTTCCCAGGAGCTTCGGAGAAGAGACTGTGGAGTTAGAAGCCAGTGGGGCAATGAGCCACGCGAGTCTTCAGGTTCTGCCGGTGGATCAAATTAAACGCACTGGGTTGCCTGCGCCAGCCGTAAGGTGTCACGTGTTATTTAGTGGGTTACCTCGTCAGCTTAGGGTGCTTTCAGCTGCAAGTAGCAGAAGACCCGATTTAGGGTGACTCGAAAAGAACAGAGGTTTGTTTCTCCCTCTCCCCCATGCAAAGAAATCTAGAAACGGGTGGCTGCGGCTTTAGTTCAGCAGCTCAGAGACGTCACGATGAGTGTATCCGTGCTGTCCCTGGCCTTTCCGTGATGGGCACAGGATGGCGGGGGCTGAAGCAAGTGTCACGCTGATATTTAGGGAGCCAAGAAGAGGTGAGAGAGCAGAGAGAGAGAGATGAATGATACACATTCTCGTTAGCCCGATTTAAAAAGGAGTGCTTTTTTTGCATATTGCAGAAGTAATATATATTCATTATAGAAAATACATTTCACCCTTAATCTCGCCAGTCATGGGCGATCACTGCTCTCGTTTTGATGTCCAGCCTTCTTATCTAGTTACAAATACACAGATGCACAGAAAAGTGGTATTATCCATTTATATACTGTTTTGTAACTGGCCTTTTTAATCAGCTGCCAACTCAGTGGCTTGCACCTGGTCGATGCTTTGAAAAATTTACTGAAAAATTAATGAATAATTTAAAAAATGTACCATGGATACTTTTCTGTGTCTCTGAGCATTCTTCCACAGTGTATGTTTTACAGCAGCGGTCCCCAACCTTTTTGGCACCAGGGACCAGTTTCATGGAAGACAGTTTTTCCATGCACTGGGGGTAGGAGATGGTTTCAGGATGATTCAGGCATATTACGTTTACTGTGCAGTCAGACCTCTCTGCTCATGATAATCTGCAGATTTGCAGCCTCTCCCCAGCGCATGAGAGGGAGCTCCACCCCAGATCATCAGGCGTTAGATTCTCGAAAGGAGCCGCAACCTAGATCCCTCTCGTGCGCAGTTATTTGAAACCTGTGTCTTTTCAGCCAAACGACGCCCAAGTGCACCACGGTATTCTGGCCCTGCAGCTATGCCTGATAGGAGCAGGCAGCTATATCTAATTTCCTAGTCTTAACTGCCTGGCCTACAACACATTTTGAAATTGCCTCCCAGGTTGTAGTTGGCGGTGTTTGAAATATCCTGAATCTTTCAAGAAGGAAGACAATTTCAAAGTTAGGTTTATCCTCTTGGAGCCCACTGTCCTGTCCTCCCTTAACTTTGATTGTGAGACAGCTTCATGTTCTAGTTTGGGTGAAGAGTCAACCCCTCTATTCTCGTCCAAGAGACGGTGGGCTCATGTAGGATGTTATTTCCTGTGTACCCTTGAGAAATTTAATCTCACGGAGTGCCAGGTCCATATGCTTAATTTTACACTTGGACAGTCTTGTATTGCCTTCTTTGTTAAAGGCAAATGTCAGCTTGCTTTCTCTCCTCATTCCTTCTGTTGCTGCAGAAGAGCAGAGTCTCGCCCTAAGAGCACAGCACATTTGCAACCCAAAGCACCTTCTTCCGTTATTCAGAATTTGTGCCAGGTCAAGAAGAGGGCTGTAAGAGAAAGGGCATGTCCCTATGCCACAATTTGATTTTCCATTTCTGTGGCTCACATAGCTCCTGGGAGCTAAATTTGCATGACCAATATGTGCCCTTTATTAAAGGGTTAAAAGTCACCTCATCGGTGAAGTTTCCTTGATCATCCTAACAAATCCCTCTCTCTGTTTTCTACCTCAGCCCCCCCGTTTTTTATGGCACTTTTTTTTTTATAGCTCTTGCAATTATTTGTGTGTTTGTTTATTGCCTTTCTTTCAACAAGAGGGTACACTCTGTGAAGGGAAGGACGGGGTTGGCCAGCAGACTCCAGTGCCTAGCGTAGTGTCTGGCACATAGAAGAAGCTCAATAAATATTTGCCAAATGAATTGTTCGTAATAATAACTGTTCATGTGCTAGGTATAAAAGAGGGTTGATTACGTTTACTGAGCTTTGAATCTGACCAGATGTATAAACGTAGTCAAGAACTTTCAGAGCCCAGTGAGTATTTTTTTTAACTGACATTTTTATTCAGATAGTTTTAGATTCGCATGTGGTTGTAAGAACTAACACAGAGAGATTCCTGAGGACACGCTACCCATTTTCTCTTAATGATAACATTTTGGAAAACTATAGTATCCTATCCACAACCAGGATTGTAATCTACTCATCTTATTCAGATTTCTCCAGTTTTACTTTTGTGCATATTTTTTTGTTCTACGTAATTTTACCAATGAGTATTTTTAAATTCTAAAAGGATGACTTCTTACTCCTGAACATTTCTGTGATGTCCAGAGTCCATAGTTCTTAAATGTATTTTAAAAAAATCCCTGAATAGGCTGGGCGTGGTGGCTCATGCCTGTAATTCAGTACTTTGGAAGGCCGGGGGGTGGGGGTGTGGAGTGGGGCGAGGATCGCTTGAGGCCAGGAGTTTGAGACCAGCCTTCGCAACATAGGGAGACCCTGTCCCTACAAACATAAAAAAGAAAAAAAAAAAATCACCAGGCACGGTGGTGCACACCGGTAGTCCCAGGTATGCAGGAGGCTGAGGCAGTTGAAGACAACATGGCCCAGAGAAGGGTGAGTTCTTTTCAAGGTGGCAGCAAAGCCCTGTGTAGGTGCCTCGTTTTCCCTTATTGGGAAAAATGATTACTGGGTTGATCTCTAAGGAAGTCTGGAGGATGTTGATTCCAGCTTACCGCATAATATAAACATTATTCCCCAGCATTTCTGGAAAGTGATTTATCTGGTGTCTGCTTACATGTGTTCAATGGTGGAGAGAGCTGTGCTGTATAAATTCGCCTTTATTACACCCGTTGATGTATCGTTCTAAGGTCTACAAATGCTTCCCAGTAATTCTGAACTCATAAATAGTGCCAATAATACATACTGAGAACTCTCTTCCAGGCCCCGTGCTGTGTACTTGACATATCTCCTTAATCTCTTATTGACAATAATACTCCTATAGTCTCTGGTTTCCTGACGAGGGCCTGATTCTCTAAATTGACCAAATTTTCATATTTCATCAATATTCCTCCTAAAGTATGCTTTCCAGACTGAACTCTAGATAAGATCTATAAACTGTTGTAGAGGAAGCGAAATTTCACCTTTACCTTCCTAGGGTTTTTGATGGGGCTTGGGAATTAAACTGACATAAACAGATTCCTAGGAGGAAAGCATACAACCACATTGCATAGTTTGGGGTGGCGTGTCCTATCACCTTTCACAGGGTAGAATGTTAATTCTCGTGGTTTGTACACTGTATTGCTTTAAAGTAGCTGTGGACTGTGTTCATTGTAGCGCGGCTGCTAAAGTCATTGCTGGTAATTAATAGCTAAAGAAATTTAAAGATAAACCTCTCCCCGCATTAGTACTCGGTCATTGAGTTTTTAGGGTCAAATTCAGCCCTCAGTTATGCGAGGGCAATTTTTACTGATTTTGGATTCCAGGGATGGATTTTGAGTTTGGAACGAAAATAATCCGAACGTCACACTCTGGGGTTCAGTAGAAAGGGCAAGCACACTCATGAATATATCTGGCTCCCCTCTTTGTTCCAATTTGTTGAGCCCATGGAAAAAAATTCATGTGCTCTAAGAGAGGAGAACGATGATCCAAAACAATTTTCTGCAAGAACAAATCAGGATTTTCATGACCAAATATTAGAGAAGAGAGAGACTGTCTTCTTCATTTCCACCCATTGTAGCATGTAGTTACAGTCTTTTTTTTTTTTTTTTATCACATTTACCAACTGCTTGTGTTAATTTCCATGTACTTGTACCCTGAACAAATTTATGCTCTTAGTATTGTATGTGCTGCAAGCTTCACTGCTGTCAAAACATATTTTTAAAAATAACCCATGGGTTTTAACCAGTGCAGTCAAGCTAAATTGGATTTTTTTAAAGTAAAATCTACCTTAATATTTAGCTCAGCAAGACAATGTGATTATGATTAACTTTTGCCCTTATGTGGCAAGATAGGACAGAGTTACACTAATGTTTAAAAATTTTTATTAATTGATTTTTTTTTTAACGAAGGGTCAAAATAAGGAAAAGATAATAATTCCCAGGGGAAGACTCTATGGCTTCACTTACCCTGTTATCCTTCGTTCTAACGGTCTCTTTGCATGGAAACATTTTAAGGAGAAGAGGCCTCTGCTTGTTGCTCTCCCCTCTGCCCTCTTCCTTGGCTGCCCCTAAAGACACTGGAGGCCTGAGCTTAGATGTCTCTTCCGTAGGGAAACCCTTTGTGACCTATAACACTTGGTTAGTTCTTGTATCCTAAGGGCCCTTACACCTTGCAACCTCATTTTTTTTTTTTTTTGCAACCTCATTACGTTGATCTCAATTGCTTGTTAATATTTCTCCTTTCTCCTAGACCGTAAGCTCTAAGAGGGCAGGGGCTGTGTCTGTTTTCAACACTCTGCTGCTAGCACCTAGTTCTGTGTCTGGCTCGTCCTGGGTGCTCACTAAACGTTTCTTGACTAATTGGCCAGAGGATGAAGAAGTCACTTGAGGGTGCACGGGAACAGTAAATTTCGGCGATATTTGCGTTTGTGTTTGTGTGCGTGTGGACACGAAGCTAACAGCAGTGAACTCTTCTTGTCTCTGTGTGTGTGTGTGTGCACGCGCATTTGGGTACCACTGCATCTGATCACTGAAGAAGAAAGAACAGTTGACATTCTGCTCTGAGTGACCATGTATCTGACCCACTTCTCCTCCAGTGATGTCATCACGATTGTGTCTCAGGGCTGTCGGTTCTCCGAGGCTGACAGGCAGCACAAGCTGCTCCGGCACACGGCCTGCGTCTGTCATCCAGAACAGCTTGCAGATTCTTACTGTGTGAATGAAATATGGAGAGAAGGATGTTTTTCTTCCTAGGCTATCAGGGTAATTGAAAGTAACCATATCAGGGCATGGGGGCGGGGAAGGCAGGGAAATAGGCTGCCTTTGTGAAGGGTGACTCGTCGGCGCTCAGAGCCACAGGTGCGGAGCCTCGTCCCCAAACGCAAAGGCTTGAGAAGTACTTCCTGTCATCAAAAGGCCCGAGATGAATTATTTTTCTTGATGTGCTGTTGGATTCTATTTGCTAATATTTTGTTGAGCATCTATCATGGATTTTCAAACGCACAGAAACAGAACAGTACAATGAACACTTATTTGTGTATTATCTTGCTGCAGGTAGTACACTATCAACTTCCTGCTATTTTTGTATCCATCCTCACTTTTTTATTTTCTGGGGTATTTTAAAAGCAAATCCTTTCTGTCATATCTTGCTATCAGTTAATACTTCAGTATTTCTCTTGAACATATAAGGACTTAATATATATTAGCCATGAGACCATTACTACATCCAACAAAGCAGCAGCAGTACTTCCTTAATATTATCTAATACCCACAGACTGGGATGTGTTTTGAAGGCAGAGTCAGTAGGAGTGCTGTTGTATTGGGCATATGTGGAGAGAGGAGACAGGAGTCCATAGTTCTTACTTGAGGCTCCAAGATGAAGAAAACTGGGAAGAGCATGTTGTGGTGGTCATGGTTGTTTTCTGCCTGGGCTGGGAAACCAGAGTTCTATCAACGTGTTAGTCTTTCTGTAGAGGTGTAGAATTTGCAGTTGAAGCTTAGGGGAGAGATCTGGGCTGAAGCTATAAATCTGAAAGTCATCTGGCCCCCTAGGGTCAGAGTGTAGACCTCATGTGGTGAAGGGAGGCGCTCTGGGCCACTCCAAGGTTTGAAGATGGGAAGAAGAGAAAGGGCTGGCTAAGGGTTCAAGGAAGAGCGACTAACGGAGTAAGAGCAAAACTGCATGAACAAGGTGCTCTGGATTTAAAGCAAAGAAAGTAGTTGAAAAAAGAGGGAGTGGCTAACTGATGAATAAAGTGAAGACTGAGAACTGATCACTGACTTTAGTGCCACAAAGGATGAAAAGAGATGTTGTAGGTAGAGGGTGGGAGACAAAATCCATATTGGAGAAAGTGTGGGCAGTCGAGAGGTGGAGACAGTGAGTACAGAGAGTTCTTTTGAAGACTTGAAATAAAAATCATAAAGTATCATCCCTATAATGAATTATTTCATAATAAAAAGTAACAATACTTTAAATGTATATAATATTTTACATTTTATAAAATGCTTTCAAATTTATCTCATCTGTAACTCACAAATGTCATGATAAGTAGGTACTAAAATGTCAGGTGGGTTTGTGCCATTTTAAAGACCTGAGTCTTACTAATAAATGGATATTCTGAGGTGTTGACAAGAGCCAGTTTTTGTAGGTCATAGTGAGGTTTCATTTTTTTGGTCAATTTCTTGCCCAAAGTCACATGGCTGGTTGGTAAAGAGCTTGGACCTAGGTCCATGTTTTCTAATTTTATAGCATGTACTTTTTCTACTATGTTAACATTATTTCCTTCAGAAATAAGAGGCCAATTATTCTCTTCTTTAAGAGTGTAAGGATTTTACCCCTTACTCCCTCCTAGCCTGCCCTCTTCTTAGATTCCAATAACCTTTATATCTCTTTGTGCCCATCGTTTAGCTCCCAATTATTAGAGAGAACATGTGGTGTTTGTTTTTCCATCCCTGAGATACTTCACTTAGGATCACGGTCTCCAGTTCCCTCCACATTGCTGCAAAAGACATTATTTTGTTCCTTTGTATGGCTGAGTAGTACTGCATGGTATATATACCTAACAAACACTATTCTGAGGATGGGCACACCAGAAGCCCCAACTCTTATCATTGTACAACGTATCTACATCACAAAACATTTTTACCTCCTTAATATTTTGAAATTAAATAATGTAAAGATTATTAAAAGTTTAATTCCAACTTCTGGTTAATTTTGAACAGAATTTTGTTTCTGCGAGTATCAAGATTGGTCCTACAATGTCATCCTCAAAGGATAGTCTTACTATGAAATTCTCTAGTTTTTGTTTAAACAATCCCCCCCCAAAAAACCCTATCCATTAAGATTTATCATTCATGAATGAGGAGAACTTTGTTTCTCCTCATAATTAGGTGCTGAGGGTATAAAACTGATGGTCCGATGGAAGAAAATATTCTGGTAATCGTGAGCAATAAGATTTATCCTGTCCTGAGAGAAATATGAATGACATAATGGCTGAAGCCTCAGAAAGTGGAGAGATTTCACTCTGATCATAAGTAAATCCTGATTGAAATCTCTTGGTGTGGTGTTAAGTTATGATTCTGAGAAGTCAAGCCTAGAGGGACCAGAGTAATACAGTCCAGGCATATAGTTTTCTGATGAGCTCACCGTATATGAGGAGGAATCTTGGGTTATCTTGAGAAATGAACGTTAATATGTCCTTTATTAGACAATCTCTCTGGTCTATCAATTTTCTCACTGGGCTTTTGATGACAGCTATATGGCAAACAATCTAACGCTGAGGTCACTCTCCTGAAGTACAGGTATTCTTCATTATTAACTGGAAGAATATTCACATGCTCCAGGTGTCAGAAGACAAAGATGATTTAGTTGTGGTTATTTAAGAGCCAGATTTATATTTTCCCACTAATTTCTATGTTTTTTGATAACTACAGTCTGTTTCAAATTCTACTTGTATGTGCCCAAGAGCAGTCTTCAACTCATTAATGAAGGGTGATGGGAACCACATACCAGTGAGTAATCCACTGAGTACCTTACCTGCTATCCTATTTCTGAGGAACTTAGGATGCTAAACACTATGACTTACTTTAAAGTGACATATTAAAATTTTTTTAAAAAGTGTTTAGGACTTAATATTACTGCAAATCTTGTGCACAAACTCATGATCTTCCAGCAATATCTTTAGTTGTACTTTGTGCTGCAAAATCAGAAATGCTATTTCCAGAACATTAGGTTCTCTGACCAGAGAAAACTAAATTATACCACTGAGAGACAATCTTGCTTTGTCTATGTTGATATGGCTTATATTATTACTTGACATGTTAAACAACTAGTATTTTTTCTGGTTTAACAGACATTTGGTTCTCCCTTAACCTGGCCCTATATAGGAAAGTTGATTGAGGCTTTCACTAGAGGCAATGGAAAAATGTAGTATAGGCCTTTTATACTGGAACTAAGATGGCTAGGTTTTCTTCCCCGTTGGAAATTACCTTCTTTTGAGTTGAATTTTTTTTTTCTTCAAAAAGAGGAGGTTTGGGAATTCTGTTACCTCCCCAAGTGCCCATCAATGCATGAGTGGATTGTTAAAATCTGGTATTTGTTCACAATGGAATATTACTCAATTTTAAGAAATGACAGTAAGTTAGAACCTCTTGTATTATCCTGGATTAAGCTTCAGCCTATTATTCGAAGTGAGGTGACACAAGAGACAATAAGGACAAATCTGCAGTGTCTTTTATAATGTAACCTTGAAAGACATTTCTACCATATTCTACTTGTTTGAAGTGAGTTAATAAATCCAGTCTATACGCAAGAGGAGGGGACTTAAGTTCCACCTCCTGAAGGGAGGTATATCAGAGAATTTATGGGCATAGTTTTAACACATTGACTGCCTCAACAGAAAAAAAAAAAAATTTTCCCTAAAGCCATGGTGTTTTATTATGAAAATAGAGTAAAAACTTTGAAAACAAAATGATCCTTTCTAATTTAATGAAAAATGTGTTATTTTTTGTTTTCTGTGTGTGAGTTATACGTAACTCAAGTGGCGCTAGAATCAGTTTTTACACTGCACGTCACTTGAGTTGTATGTGACTAACAACATACTGAATTTGTTTCGGAGGATTTGTGTAGTAAATAAATTTTTTTAGTCTTTGTAAATTTGAAAATGGCTTTATTTTGATCTCACTCTTGAATAATATTATATACCAGAATCAGGTGGGCATGCAGTTCAGAGCCAGGTCTTATAAAAGGTGAATTTGAGTTCTTGTCTGTAAGAGACAGTGAGGCTATTACACATCCAATCACTGAGCCAAGTTTGGTTCAGTTTCTGACTGTGAGACTGTGTCTGTGTCCTCCTACCTTGGTAGTCCCAGCATCTTTAAGTCATTAGATTCCAGCAGGAGTCAACAGCAAGTTTTATTTGGCCTCCTTTTACACTTAGGGAATTTCTACCCAAGGCCCTGACTTCAAGCCGTCAGCCTTACTCCAATCCTTTGTCTTGTGTGACGTACTTTTAAGCCCCATCATCAGGCAGGAGCCAGATTCCTGGCTGCCACTGTCCACCTC